>JAOVVB010246588.1:0-21019 GCA_028570985.1 Heterobranchus longifilis | reverse complement strand
CGAGAGAGGCTTAAGGACCTTTTAGGAAAGAGAGGGACTTGGACTGTCTTCATGGATGAGAGCTGAGGGGTTCCGATCACTAAGTGGTCTCTCCATCCACAGACAACAAAATATGTCAGAGCCTCAGTACACTTGAGACAGTATTATGAGTTCCTAATAAGCACATGTGCCCTGCATTGTTACGGCTTCATTTTTGAAAAATGTATTTTTTTTAAAACACCCAGATATGAACTTTGTAGTCCAGTGATTGTGTTTGAGTGACTGATGAGTGCCTCATCATTCCTCACACTCTCCCAGGCTGAGCTCACGATGACAACCCAGACAATGTGAATCAGGGGATGGAGCAACAATGCATCATTAGAACGCTGTTGCCATGGAACCCGTGTTGTTAAAAGCAGTACCTACAGTTGTTACAGAGCTGCTGAAATAACGACTATTGCTTTTTTGGCCCCTGATGTGGCAGACGGGGCACGCTAAAGCAAACACACTGAAAATGGAAGGTAAAACTTAGTTCAGGATGAAAGGAGCTATTTCATTTTAGGAGGCATAACTTGTTCTTGCTGCACTGTTGCAATAGCCTGGATCCAGCCCTGTGACGTGCTCATTTTGGGTATCTTCATATCTGCTCATTAACCGCATTATCATTCAAATTTGTCTTTGGGGCTGCCTCCCCGAATTCATTGTCATCAGCACTGGTGGCAGGATGGTTTGCGATCTATCACGCTGCCAGAGCCACTTTGTTTATGGCTGCATGCGGATGCAGGCAACCGGCGTCCAGTCCGCAAATTAGCAAGTCTTTTCACAGCGTTTGATGTCTGTATGCTCACAACTGCCACAAACCACTGAAACCACTGCCAGACCTCTGAATCATAAAACTGGAGTCATCACATGACAACTGAGGGAATTTGAGAGAGAATAATTCATGGGGATGGATGCAGACAACTGCTGTTAAAACTGTTATTCAAACCCAAATAAAGAAAATGCTGTGCTAATCCACGGAGGCTGGACACATGGGGAGGACACAGCCACTGATACGACACTCATCTTCAATGATAGCATCCAGTAAACCATTGAAGTAGTGGCCTATTACACAGAAATGGTCTACGATACGACAATAATGCAATACAACAAAAATGAGTCAGAGCCTCTAATGTCATTACCATCTAAAGAACCATCACTGTGGATACTGTTTGTTGATTGAGAAAGAAGATGTGTCTATTTTTGAACAACAGAGTGAATGCTGATTTATTGACTCAACATATAACATTTACAGTTAAATGTAACTTCTTGGTTATTGTCCATTGTTACTGACTTCACACTGCTGTCTTGCATCTGTCTTAATATTTGTAACAGTATTCATGTCAGAAATGTAACAAGGAAACTTCACATTGAACATATTTGCCAATGCAAAATGTTCAGTTAAAATATGAATTTATTTTCCCTACAATATGCACTCTTAGCAACTAAAGCCTGATTGATGTGTATGGTTGTGTTGAGATTACTCAAAGGTTTTAACCATGCTAGCGCTGTGGCTCTAGGGATGGTAATGTTGGTTTATTGCTAATTAGAAAATGTTAGCATGCGGAGTCCAAACCGCGACACCAAATCGAGTCAGGGATGTAAACTGGGGGGGCCAGTGGCCCCTTCCATACTTCTGCCGCCCTTGCTTGGACCAAAGCAGCCCACCAAACATGGTAAACATTATACCTGCTACACATAAGCAGTCATTTTTAGCATGTTAGCTTTCTGGCGTTTGCATTAAGCTCAAAGCACCAGTACTGCTGTGTAGAGTCTTAGCCTTATTCAATATTTACAGTAATGAAAACCAGGATTCCCCCCAACATTAAAGCAAGGGTAACATGAAATAATACATAATTCTGCTTACAAGTGAAAAGTAGAAAAGTGCTGTCTTCAATACATTCAGGGGGTTTGCATCTACAGCCTTTCTTGATCTTTTATGACCAGTAGCTTATGCTGGCTAATGTTAGCTAACACTAGCAAACTTTAGATAGACTTAGCATGTATAACAAACATTATGGAGTCAGCTCTGACTTCATGTCTCTTCTCTACCTGTGCTACTGTTACACTATGTTTCCATACTAACCACATATTGTGTTAACTGTTACACAGTCTCTCCTTAAGCAATTACTGTTTTAGTAGCTTAAAGCTAACAAAAAGACGCAATGCGGGATGTGAACCCTGGTCTAACCAACCATCCACCCTGACCTCATTCCTTCAGTATATATTTCAGAGGAACATTAATATTATTCAGAATATGAGTAAATATTAATGTTCCTCCAACATATATTTGACTTTAAAGACTTTGCAGGGGGGTTCTGCCTTGTTAATACACTACAGGCATTATCATGTGTAGTTAACGGCATCATTCATGTTTAATGCATAGGTGTGAATACAGTATTTATCCACTGAGTCTAAAAAAGTGTAATTAATGAAAAATTGTGTCATAAATGGTGTCATAAAAAAAAAATTAACTTTGCTAAGGAACTGGCACTTGCTGTTAATTAACCCCTGCACTTGTTAAAGCATGCATTCACTGGAATCTTTGATGGCTTGCTTAATTAAACTCCTTTATGAATAGAACATTATGCAGATTTTATATATGGACTGCTAACAGTATGTCAATGCACACACATACAGGCTATAATGATGCAGTTGTCAAATGTGTAGTCCGTGCACTGCAGCCTGGCCTTCAACACGTTCTCATACACCCACATGCTTTGAAGAGGAACTTCAGCTCTGTGGAATGACTTCAGATAGACAGTGGGTTCAAGGGAGATCACACTAAAAAATCATTTCTGTCTCTCTTTTTATATAATGCTTTAAAAAAAATAAAATACAGCTATTTATCTGCCAGAGCCGGTGAAAATGATGAAAGCCGAGAACACAGAGTCATATTGACATGGCCTACATTCTGAATCGTCTAATGCCAATAAATTCACTTTGACAGTGCTATTTAAAGTATCACAGCGATGACTCCTTGCCCGCTTGTGATTGCACTTGCTGCTATTGTCCGCTATTGTGATGATGATAATGCCAGCTTGAGAGGAGTGTCGTAAAAAAAGATGAGTACAGTTACGCACGCTGCATTTGCTTTTATTGCTCACATGCTTGCATCTTGCCCATTCTCCCCACTGTGTTAACTCTTCGTCAAAGACACAAACTAACAAGGTTGCTGGAGACATTTTAATGAGAATTGGGTTGTTGTTTTTTTTTTTTAGCCATGCCAGTGGAATGACTCTATGGATTGCACTGTGCGTCTGTCAGCTGGTTGGTTCGTCCACCACTTTGGTCCAGACTGAAGTATCTCAACATTTATTGGATGAATTGCCATGAAATTGTGTACCAACATTCATGGTCCCCAGATGATGAAGCCTACTGACTTTGCTAATCCCCTGACCTTTAATCTAGTGACACCACATGATGACCTTGGACATCTGTTCACTTTTCATTTAGCACCATTGTCAGATAAATATTTAAATTTGTCCTAAATTTTTGTTGACTAAATAACTGCAAACGTCATGACATACCGACCAGCTGTACTTTGTCTTTAGTAGTAATTAGCAAATGTTAGCATGCTAGCATTTATCGTCAATGTGAATGGATGCTGGTATTAGCATTCATTGACATTGTGAGTATGTTAGCATGCTGATTAGGGCTGGGTATTATTTAAAATATTACAATTCCAGTACCCTTAAAGTGATACAGATACCAATAAAGTACTTCAGCTATACTTTTGAATGTATTGGTAGCATCTCAACACGCTGAACTGCCAACTCTGTGAAATACACCATGCTCGACTTCATTCGTAGGAATTCTGTGGAACTTTTCCTCCTCCGTGTTAAATCACAGTCAGCCACACGTCGGCCTCCAGAGTCCGGTCGCAGACAGCGGAGAGAAAGAGAGCACTTCAGAAGTCGCACTCCTAGTTATAATATTTAGTCGCACTGTCTCCAAAAATGCTCGCAAATTGTGACTAAATGGTTGCAGTCTGGAGGCCTGCACAGCAGTCTGTTTACTATTCTTTAATAGTGTGTCTGGTAAAGTGTCCACTGTTCTTAAACACAGTCGACATACCACCTTGTCCGTGTTAATGGGCTCCCCTCTATCGTTTGGCCTGAAACCACAATGTTCCCACACCGGAGCTGTGCAGTTCACATTCGAAACCAAATCCGTTTGGACTTATTCTTCCAAACTTTCTAGTTGGAATTATGCAGTCGACTCATCAGAAGAAACATCTATTGGCTTCGAGTAAGGTAACCGGGAGTTCGCCTCATTTTACTTTCGTTGTTTGTGTGTGTGTGTGTGTGTTTGTGTGTGTGTGTGTGCGCGCGTGCGAGAGAGAGCAAGCCTCGTCTGGCTAAACTCCGCCACAGAGACTAAAGGAGAGACAGCATAATTTTTTCCCCCATATCATTTGCGTTCAAGGCGCTGTGAAAAACCACTTATCAAGGTCAGAAAAATGATCGTGGTCATGTCCATTTATTGTGCGATAAGTCGATATCTTGATTATCGCGACAGGCCTAAGTACAGCCTCACAGAGCCACGACCGTACCGCACTTTGTACATTTGAAGTTGTTCACCCTTTTTTTGACTGAAGAAGATTTAACTGCTGAATTGAAATCATATGGAATCACAACATCCACCTGCTTATCAGTTTATCTCATAGCAGAGGGAAGTAGTTGATGAAACATTGATGAAAAAATTGAAGTTTCAGAATATTTATGACTCAAAAACCCAAAAGTATTTAGAACCCCATAAAATTCAGGAAGACGAGTCCTTATTTTATCTTGACAGAGATGTCTACATATGCACGATACAAATACTTCTTTATAGCACACAGAGCTGTGTTGCATGAATGCAGCTGGCTGGCTGTGAATCACTGTGCCTTGTTGCTTTATGAAAAAAGCACTAGATAAACTCTGACATATTTACACACATCACGGCGCAACTCTTTTACAGAACACAGGAGGGTTTTGTCAGCTTTCGAGGCACTGTGAGCACAATGTCAAGATTTTGTGAGTGTTGGGAGATTTATGCATGAGAATGGAAGCAAAGGAATGTGTGCCATCCCTTTGTGCATATGTGCACATGCATATGTCCTTATGTGTGTACATTTATCTACCTTTATCTTTAAGCTTGTGCAAGAGCATGAATGCACCTTCATCTGTGTGTGCAAATGAGGGCTCTAGAGTGAATATGTTTATGCATGGATGCATGTGTAGGTGTGTGTGTTTGTGTGAGTGAGTGTGTGTGTGTGTGTGTGAGGCCTGTTGCTGGCCATCCAAGCAGACAGGTGTCAGGTCGCATCAGCGCATCGCTCCAGTGACCAGGTGGAAACCTGGAGGAGAAAAGGTGAATCACTGGGCCACACTGGGGCAACAAAACTGCTCGGCTTAGTCTAGCATTACTTAAACACACACATACACTGATGGGGAAACACTCACACTCACACACACACACACACACACACACACACACACACACACACACACACACACACACACTGTTGTCGCACAGTGAGAGAAGAAACAGAAGAGGATGAAAGGAGAAGAGCTTAATGCAGAAAGAGAAAGTATAGGAATTAGTGCAGACTGAGGGAGGCTACTTAACTGCGGCTAGAACCAAGCACGCATGCACGCACGCACGCACGCACGCACGCACGCACGCACGCACGCACGCACGCACGCACGCACGCACGCACGCACGCACGCACACACGCACGCACGCACATTCAGAGACGGAGTCACAAAAAGTTACATGCAAAGTTAGAAACACACCTATTCACACATACAATAGCGTGACTGAGTCCAGCATGAGGCACACGCACACACACACAAAATATGGAAACATGCCGTAAACGGACACATCAAATAATTAGCAGCTTGAATGAATTGAACACAAACACACACACCATCTCCAGAGGGGTTGTGAGTGTGTGTACTGTATTTTGTCAGTGCTTGATGAGGAGAATGATCACTCTTCCCTTTTCTTCTTCCCTCCATCCCTCATTTTCTCACTCCTAATTAATCCACACACGCACACACAAGCACACACACACACACAGAGTTGTGAGTATAATTGCCGCAGCAGTGATGCTGGCTAATGACAGGAGAGTGGAGCAGAAATAACAGCGGATGGGGCACCAGCGCTGATGTTCCCTTCAACATATCTCCGCTCCGTCAAACACACCCCTCCTCTCTCTCTCTCACACACACACGCACACACACTCCTCCACCAATCTCTTTTCACCTTCCCTCCATGTTTTCAACTCAACTCCCACACACACACACACACCACGCACACACTTTCCCGCCTCCTTCCTTATTCACCCGCTGCCTTCTTGTCGCCTCCGTCACTCCTCTCTTCCTCCGCCCAATCTTTTGCTCTATACCCCTCCTTCGCCTTTGGGTGTCGAAGCAACAGAGGAGTGTCGGGGAGCCTCTGATCACAGCGGCCTTAACCACAATTGAGGGTGACGTGTGGCGGGATGAGACCCGTGTACCGGAAAACCTTGGCTGGCCTGCCTGCATTCCGCCTGGCGCTTGCCTCGCCTTCCCTTTTCTTCTCTGCCTTTGTGAGCGATTGTGTGCATGTGCGTGTGCGTGTGTGTGTGTGTACACGCGTGTGTATAGCTAGCCATCCTAATGGGTAGGAAATGTTACCAGCCCACTGGGCTGTGAAGGGCTGAACTCACCTTGAGCGTTGTGAGCGAGAGGAAAAGACAGAGAGAGACAGGCAGACAAACAGATAACAAGCTACATATAAATAGTATGGAGATTTAGATGGATAGATCTCTATCTTACAGACTTCCTCTATCTCTTTTCTTAAACCACAATGTATGTGTACTTGCAAATGGAAAACTTTTTTTTTTCTTTGTTCCTATTTGCCCCTGATTGTTTTTTTGTTTTTTTTTGTGCTTTTCAGCACCATGTTTTGTGCCTTTTCACCCAACATCAGTGGCAGACCTCATGAATGTTCTTGTTACAGCAGCATATAATGCCACGGTTTGGATGGAAATGTTCAACAATCTAGCAAAAAAAGCAGCCGTGTAGGTCGTCTGTGCAAGCAGCTCATCACGACCCATATAAAGTATACACTCATAGTTTGGGCAGTGACTTTAGTGGCCATAGTAATTATGACGGGAGCAAAGCAGGAAGTCACGTGACGTAGTATAAAGATCGACATGGGGACAGACAAACAAGCAAAGGACTTTAGTCCTACTTACACAACAAACGTAACCATGATCTTTTCCTAAACTTAACCAATCAGTAACAGATTTATTGCCAAGTAGTTTTCACATACAAGGAATTTGTCTTGATGTAACAGTGCATAACAAATAAAAAAATAGAAGGTAAGAGAAAAATAATAATACAATTAGGAATATGTAAACAGTATCTTCTGTGTGGAGAGCTGCATAGTTTAGGAAATATGTACAAGGAATATTGACAGGAATGTGCAAATGTTCAAGTAGTCAAGTAGTTCTGGTTCACAACATCAACCACATATTTAAAACTGCAACCGTTTAACATCAACCACATATTTAAAACTGCAACCTTTTAACATCAACCACATATTTAAAACTGCAACCTTTTAACATCAACCACATATTTAAAACTGCAACTTTTGGTCATGTTCTGTATCTCACACTCTCTCTATTTCTTTCCTTAACACAAGCATTATATATTTCCATACAAATGTTGATGAATTTTGACCAAAGTTGAGTTTCCATCTTCTGAAAAGATTAGGCTACATAGTCAATAGTGTAATTATAACTCTTGTATGACATTTTAAAAAAAAGCTACTGAAAGCACAACCATTTAAAAAACAATGTCAGTGTCATGCCACAATGCTCTTGTGAGTGAATGGGAGAAAATCCCTGTAGCCAGATTCTAAAATGTTGTGGAAAGCCTTGCCAGAAGAAGGATGCTGTAATCACAGCAGATGCTAGTGGTTTTGGAACAAGATGTTCAACAATCACATGGCTGTAACGTTAAGGTGTCCACTTCCTTTTTTGGCCTTACTTCTGGCCATGTAATAATAGTATTACAAAGAAAGTGGTGCATAGAAAGTGTTTCTGCTCCCTTATTGGCTATCCTGTTGTATAGATGCTGGGGGCAGGCAATAACATTTGGTGGGGGCAGCAAATATAAGAGACAATGGCACCCTTGGCTGTGGTTTGACAGAGCTAATGCACACACACTTCCACACAAATATGCACGAATGCACACACAGACACTCTCACCAGGCCCCAAATCGACTTAACGCCTTTTGCTAATTACCTTTACATTTTTACACTTCTGCTTACTCAAGCTCTGTTTTAGGCAACAGCAGGTAATTGATTTCTGGGTGTATGTGTATGCGTGTGCATGCATATGTGTATGTGTGTGCATATGTGCGTGCATGTGTGCTAATAGTTGGTCTGTCGGCTGGTCGCTTTGTTGCCTGACTGCTATTGAATCTCCTGCATTTGAAGCACACATGCCAAGCACCACTCAGTTCCGACACAGCGGACAGGAAATCAGTTCAGATTAGCGCTGTTGTTCTCACTTGTCGAATTTATAGTTTTGGGGAGTCAGGTGGAACGTTTTGACTGCAGCAAAAACAGGACTGAATGAGTCCCGAGGAGAGTTGTCGACTGTGTTGTAGCAGTGGAGAAGTGTGCAAGGCATCAAGTCTGTTATCGCAATTGAAACTTGACTTCAAGTCACATCCAATGAGAAAACTACCCACAGTCTGTCCTGACATGTTGCTTTAAAACATATACAGCAACTTATTGTGCTGTCTATTGGTCAGGACTCAAAGATTCATCCTCAAGAGACTATACTGGTTAAATAAAGGTCAGATAAGGGTAACTTAAAAATCATGCATACCACAACAAAACAATGTCCTGCCGATTGAGCTACCATACAAACATCTACTGGCCGTAAAATGCACAGGTAATATCAATTTGCAGACTATATTAGCTAGTCAGCTGTAGCACACTGAACAAAACTTGATTGTAATATCAAGATTTGGTGGGCCAGTTGGTGAGCTAACAGCTAACATGTGAGAGAGCCAGGAACATGCTAGCGTCAAAATTGTGTCCACAATAGCACTCTGAGCTATTTATCAAACTGCCAATTAGCTCATTAGCTCGGTTACTAACGGGACAATCACTTCACACAAGTTATTCCACAGATCATGTTTTCTGGAGAAGTCTATATTTAACAAGCTACAAGAGGACCCCCAATTTCGACTCTTCCCCTCAAAACAGCTTGCTATTGGTCAGCGGGGAGAATTTGTGTGTTAAAGTTCACCAAAGTCAAACTCAACACAAAATACTGACATGGATTTACCTCGACTCTGCAAATCCAGTGATTGTGGAGATTACATTGAAATGGATGAAATGGGCAGTTATTTAAAAAAAGAATCAAAATCCATGGGAAAAAAACCCCCCAGAAATATCAGCTTTTTTAATTCTACACAACATTACCCACAATGCAACTCAAATGCCGAAAGTTAGGTCTAAGATGGTCGTGTCTAGAAGGTAACCCTAGATTTGCAAAACCGGCGAACACGGACAAAAACTCTCGCAGGACTCATTTCCCGACCACCTAACCCTAAACCAACCTTTTGAGGTTAATGCCTAACCATACCTTAACTATTTTTCAATTAATGTCTAACCTGTCTCGCGAGACTTTGACAAATCTAGGGGTACCTTCTAGCCACGACCGTCGAAGATTTTGGTGTGTTATTCTAGTAGCGGCTAATGTAGCCTCGAGCAGTTAGCCTCAAGTGGAGATGAGGAGCGGGTTACGGAGGATTTGGTAAACTCAGTTATTTCAAACTCCACTCCTCCAGATTTTCTTCCAGTGTTTAGACCCAACCGACGCTGAAGTGACATCACTTAAGGCAAGTCATCGTACTTTACGTGGCTCCCTCTGGAGCCACAAAATACTTTATACTGACATATATAACTTTTTTTCCACATGCATTAGTGCTCTCCAAAACCTGTTAACTTTGATGTAAAAGTCTCCTTTAAGACCATGTTCAGAGAGACAACAGCAAATGCACTTTAATGGGACCAGTGCCTGAGCAGTAGAAACAGAGGGCTCTGGCAAAAAACAAAACAAAACGCAGCATTGTGGAGCAAAAGTTGAACCTGGCTCAACTTTTGCTGTAATGCAGTAAGATGTCATCCACCAACGCACTGTATTGGCTAATCAAATACAAGCAAGCACAACTTTCTGGCAGATGATTTTTATGGATTAAGTTGGGTTTTCAAAGATCAATTTTTTTCCCCCCAAAAAACTAATACTGAATAAGAGCTGCTGACAAAGAGTTGAGCAGTAAGTTGCCATAGTTCAATTCTTTCACTTAGTTGTGAGCATCCATTTATAGAAATAACAAACTTTGTAATACCATTTACTTTTATTTTTTAGTTTGAACATTTAATTTGCAGCCATTTTTTTTTTTTTTTTTGAGTATGGGTATTAGTCTGTCACAAAGGGAGCAGACACTTGGAGGCCTTAATGACAAGGTTTTGTGCAACCCAGTCTTTTTTTCTTTTGTTCTGTCATTTAGTGAGAGCTTTTACTGCCGAATATCGGACAAGACTCACTCGTGGTTTAATTACATGTTCTCCTGCATTTCAACCAAGATTGCTCAACACAAAAATAACATTTTCATTATTGATCACAAAGGTGAATATGCTGCTGAAATGCTGGTTTTCTGTCTGTAAGCGCACCGACAAAGCGGCCTGATTGCAATTTGAGGCGCTGGAAGTAAACTCTTGTTTTTTTTTTATCCTGCTCCTAATTGACCTCGAATCAATAGCACGTTTGATTAAAAATTTTTTTTTTTTGTCAAATGAGCACAGAATTGCTGTCAAGTTTGGGCAACCGTTTCACTGAGACGACAGAAGCAGTTAGCTTGGCGGACAGTGGCAGATTTGAGAGTGATGACATTTAAATCCAAATAATTTAATTTTCATCATGCAATACTTTTGTCATTACTTGTTATGCCTTCAATTAGTATTTTAGACAAATTAGCCTGATGCACTAACCTTTGATTTTAAACAAAACTAGAGCACACTTTAGCATGTAGCTCACATGTTCCCCCTTGTGTCTGTAATGTTACATACTGTAGGACAGTTTATTCCCCAGCGACAGCAGTCCTGATTTCGTAACTCCACTCTTTGTAGCACATGACAAGGACACTAAATTGTCAGGTAGGGAGAAAACTGGGCCCTTTTTTGGCCTCGTCCTGATAACAACGCATCATTATTTACCTGTCGTAGTGTACAACACTGTGTTTGAGATAAACTCTTTTTTTTTTACCCCTCCCTCCATCCCAGCAGCAAATTTATCTTTAGACAGACAGTCTGGCCCTCCAAGTGCTGCTGTGCATTCAAAGTCCTATAATTTTTTTTATTTATTTCAGAGGCAATGTCAGGTCGCGATGCTCCTGACACTCTGTGGAGTTAACACGCAGTGGAGCTTCAAAGACCTGTCTTTCTCGAGTCGGAAGATGTAAGCTGCAATGGTGTCTCTCCCGTTTGGTGTCAAGGAGGCGATGTATTATGCAGCAGCGGCGCAGTGGGTCATGTTGTGTAAAGAACCAGTATGTGGCCCTGACAGGGTATGTGGCACAACCTTGAGGAGGTTTGAAGATAGCACTGGGTTCTTAAATCTTTTGTCCCCAATCTATTCAAGGTGGAGTGGGTGCTCGACAATGCGGTGTATCCTTCTGCACATTTACCTGTTATACCACTGAACAACTTCACAGCCACAAATAACACTCAAATAAATACTGTATTATTTGACATTTAAACAGCCAAGTGGAGCCGCTTTAATAAGAAACATAATATCATGAAAAATGCTGCAATCCGCTCGGAAATTGTGAAATTCACATTCCTTCCATTAAAACAATCTAGGCCTTATTTATAGAAAGGTCTTAAAGTTCAGTGAAATAATTAGAAAAATGTTTGTTTGAGCAGCAAAAAAGTTTTTTAAATTTAATTTTTAAAAATATGCAATTTACTGAAAAAAAACAAGAATTTAAAATGAAAAAAAGGCAATTCTAGGTACTGTCAATGTTTCAGGTTGTATTTCCACTTATTACAACTTGGGCTGCACAATTACAGCCAAAAATCTTTTTTTAATTTAAAAAAAAATCAATATTGAGATCACGGTTATTTATCACGATTATTCACAGATTTTAGGAACAAAATATTTTTATTGCACTTTCACATTTAAATGAATAAAACATTGCTTTCACTTCCATGTTGTGTTACATTCCTGCGAATGTACAAATCTATCTATCAAAATAAAACCGGTCCTTATTCACAGTGACTCTCCAGAAGCAAAATATAAATATAATTGACCCGCCCCCCCTTGGTTACTGTTGCTAGGCTGGTCAAGCTTTCGGACCCCCCACAGAGAGAGATTTTCCAAAAGGAAATAACAGCACATTTCTGCTATAATAATAGTTCTGAAATATCAGAGAGAAGAAAGGACTACAATGTGCTTCTGAGACCTGCAGTCACTTTCACACATTAATCTGTTGGCAGAGTTTTGTGAATGAGGAGGATTAAAAGCTCTCCGGTCCCAATGCCAGTGCCAGACACCCCACATCTTTTTCACGACAAACATATACAGGAAAAACAATGTTCTTCCACAGCAGGGTAAGTCAATATACTGTTTAATTTTAAGCTAGCATTTAGTCATGATGACTCCCTGTAGCATCGTACAATTTTAGCCGTAACTTACGTCGTTAGCAACGTGTACTGAGGTTAGCATAACAACGAGCTAACGTCCGAGTCAGTCTCACTGGAGAGTGAATTAAACGTCGGAGTTGGAAGAAATAACGTTACCTGTGGGTTTCCATTCCGCTACGGCAGTACCAGAGAGAGTCGTTGCTCCACCGTTGTAGGGTAATTAACGTTATGTGGATGTAAACACATCCACCATGCTCACCACAGCGTCACTATCTCTGTATCCCTGCTGCTATCAAACAGACTGCTGTGAGACTTGCAGGTTCCAAACGCACACTGTTGCAGTATTTTGTCCTGCAAATCCAGACTTAACCCTGAAAGCTGGCTGGCTGTTAGTTTAGGAAGCGCTTGATTTGATATGCAGTGGAGTTTTCTATGAGCGGAGCACGCATTTTAAACATCAATAATCGCAGACGATCGCATTTATTTAATTATGGGAAGCCAAAATCGGGATCGTGATTAAAATTCGATTAATTGTGCAGCCCTAACTACAACCTGCACTTTTCTATAAATACAATTCCTTTCATGTGTTCTCACAGTAGGGCACAACACAACATGGCAGGTAATGACTGGAAAAGGACTAATGGAGGTTAACACAACTACTGTGTGGAGAGATTACACCAGTCAACTACAGCACAGAAGCCTGAAGTGGATACATTTAAAAATGCACCCTGGCCTTCAATTTTCCATCAACATTTCCAATCTCAAAGAGATATTTGTGAAATATAATTAAAAAAACGCTGCAGTCAATCAAATATCATGTATGCTCTGCAACATGAGGGGAAAAAAGGGACGTTTTCTATGTGATATTTTTCTGAGAGGACAAAAACCAAACTACGTATCAAGTTTGACAAGGTGAGAGTTCACATCGCAGTGTCTCCACACAGAATCTCTCCTCATCCTTCCTGGCCTTTGCATGAGGTATAGGTCAGGGAGCTGGCATGTCCAGTGCTCGACTCTGCAGTCGATGAACCATGTTTGTTTGGAGGTTGTCATCATCCTGCTGGAAGGTCCAACTATATGAGCCAAGGTTAGCCTCCTGTCAGAAGGTTTTGATCTAAAACCTCATGGTACATGGATTCCTCGATGCTTTGGTGGATTTTAACAATGTCTAAGCAACATGTCATAACAGCGAAAATCCCCCATCATGTTTCACAGTGGGGACTAGCTGCACTTTTTAATACACTGTACTGCTATTGTTGTTTTTCTCATCAATTTAAAAATGATTTGTCTTGTGACCGCAATGTGTTTTTCCCTGGTATTTGCTGTTGCTGGCGGTTACTTTTGGTTTGTGGTTGCTGAATGATTGTTGTGGTCAGTGGTGATAATTGTCGCTATGAAAATATAAGACATTTGTATGGAACAGGGTTCCACTGGTTTTTAATGAAGGTTTAGAAGAAAGCTGACTGTCAGTGACTGCCAATCACCAGGGACTTCCAGTCCGAGCTGGCTAACCTCCAGTTTAGCTCTACAGTATGCTAACTTGAATGGGGAGAAAATAATTAAATGGTGTGTCTCATCTAGACTTTGCAGATGTTATCGGACCAAACAGCCACGCAAGTTAAACTGTAAGAGACAGATGGAGCCAGAGGGCGATATTTCAAAGACATGCTGTCTAACAGCGTTAGACGACACGCAGCAAAGGGCCACAGGTCGGATTCAAACCCACCACCATTTTGAGGCTTCAATGCAGTGGTTCTCAAAGTGGGGTCCGGGGACCCCCAGGGGTCCCTGAGAGGGTTCCAGGGGTTCCCCAGCAAAAAGGGGAATCATTTATTTTCATTATAGTTCCATTGTAACATAATGACAATGTATGATGGCCATGGGTTTCATACACTTTCTGTAATAAGATATGTAAAAGTAAAAATCCTGTCAGATAGTTGGACACTGGGACAAAATCTTATCAAGTGGAAATAAATAAAAAAGAAATATACAAGTTGGGGACATAAATATGGGTAAAATGCAAAGGGAAACATTTAAACAATACATAAAAAAAATAAAATAAATAAAAGCAATAATAAAAATCATTAAAAATAAATAAATAAAAGGGGAAATTAAAAAAGAATATGTATTTATTCTAATTTTATTTTTTAAAATGTATTTATTCATTTTTAAATGTATTTATTTCCCCAAACATATTTATGTATATTCATTTTTGATTTGGGCAGCTTCCATAGAGGGGGGCCCCCGGGATATTCTCACTCTCGTAAGGGCCCTGTGGCTGAAAACAGATTGAGAACCTCTGCTTTAGTGCACGTGATAAATGAGGAGGAGGATTTTGTTGTAATTCATGCATCCTCTTTACAATAAAGCAGCTGATCTTGGTGGTCTGCATCATTCCTCCCTAATGAGCAAAGAGTACGCCAGCAGTCTGTCTGAATTCAAATTATCTACAAACATATTAGTCATACTGATCCTGTTTTGAACAACTATAATTGGCTGAAATAATGACATTGCTGCTCGCAGGACCTCACTCTGGGAAGAGCAGCTTCCTTGACGAGGTCAGAGAAATATTAAGGTCAGTGAGCAATGCTGGTAGAACAAGAAGGCAGAGTTTGAGCGGAAATCAATGCAATCGCATACACTACAAGAAGAGTGACAGGGAATTATTGAAGGAGAAACGCATGCAACCAGAGAGTGAGTCAGAGCCAAGCCAATGTAAAATGATTTTCTTACTGTCATCGACAGTGGTGGGAGAACGATTCAGCTCTTAAATAAAAAAGCAAAACTACAATGTGAAAATACTTTGTTTGAAGTAAAGGTCTTGCATTCGAAAGTGTAATAGTATTATTAAGGATATGTGCTTCAGTATGGAAAGTAAAACCACTCATTTTACAAAATTACCCTTTACTTTCAGAGTGTAATAATATACTATTGGATTTTATACATATATATATATATATATATATATATATATTTGATATTATTACAATGGTTTAATGATTTGCATGTCACAGTGAAGTGAAGTGTGAAGTGACGTTTAACTACATACATACTGACAGGTAGTTTAATATCGTCGCTGTTGGGTAGAATCCTTGTACCTCCATATTTGGCATTTTTATTTTTTTCATAACTCAATGCTATTGGTCACCCTTTACGTCTGTCTGTGGGTTTTCAATGAAAGTATTTTGAAAAAGCAATTTTGTCTAAGGTAAATAACTCTTTGTTGTTTGTTTTCAAATTAGCCAAAATAACAGTTTTGGACATCCAAGGACAGCGGCGATATGCAACAATGCAGCATATTTTATAAGACGATCATTTGTTTTTTTGAGACTGTCCTCACGACACCATAGGTTATTTGTAAAAGTGGCTTATTACAACCTATATTTTCGTTTCCTCTCATTTCTAGTGGCTGTAGTAATTATGACAGGAGCAAAGCAGGAAGTCATGTAACATACTGTAGTATTATGACCAAGGTAGTCTGTTTATGGCCGGTGGGAGGGGTGGTGGATGGGTCAAACAAACACAGGACTCTGACCCAGGAATTTGAAACTAAAAGTCAACGTTGAGTTATTTTAACTTTAACAAGCTTGACTACGTCACATTCTACGTCGTGTGCATAATTACATCATCAAGTCATATAATGCAGAAGGCACACTGTTTACATAATTATTTATTTTTAAATTATTAAATTCGATTTCAATATTAGATAAAAGCTAGGTCGGTAGGTCTGTGACAATATGTTTGTAAATTAGCTCTACATATACCAATTAGGCAGATTACAATCTTCCAAATGCATAGATTATATTTGAGTAATGCTGAGGAGCTGTAGCAGTGCTGCAGAAACTATTCCAACTGGCCTCAAAATGAAGCCCTCAGTCAGGAAATGCCCGTGCCACAATGCTGGGCCAAAATACAAAAAGTCTTCCAAAAAAGCATGTTAACTGTTTACTGAGTTGTTTCTGCCTATTGTAGATAAGCATGCCTCCAAAATCACTGCATCTGAAACCTGGAGGCTTGATGAGGAACACAAACATGTAGGAGGAGGTGGAAAAAAAAAAGTGGCAGTGTGGTCATGGCCTTGAATTCTAATCCCACTGCTGGGAGCTTAAATTGAATAGAAATTAGATTCTTTGTTGCAGTATCAAAAAGAAAAGAAAGCCTATGGTACATGGATGGTATCATAATAGTTAGGTAGCCAATAGGAATCCTTTTGACCAGCGGCAGGTGAGTGCTGCCACTGACCAGGCTTTTTACTGTGAGATCTCTGTATATTACAGTATGCATGAGAGAAAATGGTGATATTGGTATTCTACCTGTTCCAACAAGACATTCTCACTCCAAACTCATCAAATACTGACGCCTGGTCAGTGGCCCTAAGTATTCAAATGTAGGTTTACTTTGAGGCAACAAAACCACTTAGTTAGGTGTAGGCAACAAAAATACTCAGGTGTAGGCAATACAAGTACTCAGGTGTAGGCAACAAAGGTACTCAGTCCGGCGTAGGCAACACAAGTACTCAGTTAGGCATAGGCAACAAAAGTACTCAGGCATAGGCAACAAAAGTACTCGGTTAGGCCTAGGCAACACAAATATTCAGTTAGGCTTAGGTAACAAAAGTCCTTGGTTAGGCTTATGAAAATAGTTTTTAGGTTTACTTGGTTAGACGTAGGCAACAAAAGCACTTTTAGGTTAGGCTTAGGAAAAGATGGTGGTTTGGGTTAAAATGACGTTGACTTTTAGTTTCACAGAGCGTGAACAGCGGTCTCCTGGGTGAAAGTCTGTTTGACCCATCCATCCACCCCGACTTCCTCCCTATGTGGACTTTCTTCCTCTTTACACTAAAAACGACGCGGATATTTGATGAGTTGGTTCTGAGCAACTTATTAAAATGAGATTTTAAATGAACACTATCCTAATTTCCACATGCATTTAATAAGTTTAGTTACAGATGACAATTAATGTACTGTTTAAAATTAGTGCAATTATCTACAGCAGTAAAGTTTTCTGTTGAGAAACTTTGTCACTTTGAACTAATGCAATTAACTGCAACAATAGATGCTGAATCAAGGGAGGGCAAACCCACAGAATTATTGTTTTTTATATAGTTTATTTTTCTCTGCATACAAAGACCTGTAACACACTAAAAATAACTTTGGATAATTCAACATCAAGTAAAGAGTTTTGAAAGAATGGAAAATTTCATTTGAAATGCAAATTATAATAGTTTGCTGTGATTTATTTAACCTCTATCTTTGTTTGACTTTGCTTTGACTTTGTATTGATTCTCGTATTTGTTTCTTTTCTGAGGTTTTGTCTGTTATTGTGGTATTATTTTTATTTTTCATTACTGAGTGGGAGCGAGGGCTGCTGAACCCATGTCAGCATTGTTTGCTCCCACATCTGTCTTATCACAGATGTTCATAACTGAGATTAAAGAGGGTTGCCACTGTTTTGCTTTTGCTGCTTTCACTCTTGCTTTTGTATTATTAATTTTTAACCGCAGCACTGCTGCTATTGACTTTCTGCTTCAAGTCTGGCTATGAACCATAAAGTCTGTAGTCAGTTTGTGTTGTCAGACGGGAAAACCAAGGTTGCATACATTTCTAAAAATGAGAAGTTCAGTGAATAGGCACAGTCTGTCCTCATCAATCAGATGTGATCCCACTCTGCTCAAGAGATGTGAAGTTTTTTGGGAAGTGAAGACAGAAAACCAGATCTAATGTATAATAGAGGAATACACAGTATATGTAAAAGGCATGTGTGGACATTTCTAAGGATTAAAATGTAATACAATAGTTTTAGAACAGAAAACAGAATTCTTGCTTAACAAAGTGATGCTGACAGCCATGGAAATAGGACCAAGGCACTCCATCTTCAAGTGAAATGATGATTTTATTCTTCGAGCAAATAGGCAATAAATTATACTGCATTCCATTCAAAGTCGGAGGTCAGAATTTCCCAGTTGACCTCCAAGCGTTCCAGGTCCACAACGCCAAACGTAAACAACAAAAAAACATGGCAGACCTTGAGAAACTGGTGTTTCTGTGGTCAGTGCATGGACCCTTAAACCGTCAGCAGTGCTGCCTTCTTGCACAATGAAACAGGAGATCACGTTCAGATATTATTTACCGTAACCAGCTACCTAATAACATTGGTGAAATATTTTGACACCAAATTACATGCAGAACAGTTTTCACTACAAGATAGTAGATGTATTATTGCCTTTTAGTTGATTTCTTACCGTTTACGATGTGCGCCTCCATGGACGCTGCCATTGTTGTGACGTCAGACAGCTGAAGTCGGGGTAGATGGATTTGGATTTGTAGTTGGTTTACTAGTCTGAACTCCGACTGAGTGGCGTTTCATTGTACTTTTTCTAGTAGGAGGTCGGAATATCACAAGTTCCGAGTTGTCTGGAACGCAGCATTAGACCAACGCGTATCGACTCCTGGTCTTTGCAGGGTCTTTTTGTGTACCTTTACCTGCCCCACCAAAGAGCACCTGTCAGATCAGCCAGCAGAGCCATGCAGCGCTTCCATCTTCCATTGTGAACAATAGTTTTAGTAGTTAAATTTCATAATGAAGAGTTTTTAAAATGGTCAAAGCTACTCCTGGATGTTTGAGTTTGTCATCCCCCAAAAAACAACACCATAGATCATTTGTCCAAGTAGCTTATTATGACCCATATTTACATTTGTTTACACTACAATTTACACTACAGGCAAAGGGAATTATGACGGTAGCAAAGCAGGTCATGTAAGATCAAAAAAGTTGTTTAGGGCAGGCGGTTAGGGCTGAATACCAAGTTTTGATACGTTTATGGCACTGACTGAATTGCTTCGAAACTATGGAGTATCGACAAATGCCTCGTCATTCAAAACCAAATTTCAATACCTCAGGAGTACGGCTCATCAGCGTCAGTGAGCCAATAAGCACGCAGCATACTTGTACCAAGATCTAACAATGCTGGTGAATGGCTGTCTAACGTTACATGTCGTAGAGGATAGGTGTAAAAATAAAGATTCGAACTGTAATGTGGAATTTATTTTTGTTTAAAAAAATTGTATTGGAAAAAGTATGGATCAGCATCCAGTAAAAAAAAAAAAAACACTGTTCGTGTCCCGTTTGAAACTGAAAATCAACGCTGAGTTATTTTAACTTTACTTAACAAATGTAACATCATGTTCTACTTCACATGTGTACTTACATCATGTACTTACGTACGGATATGAAATAAAGTAACAAATGTACTGATTTTAACCCAAACCACAATCTTTTCCTTAACCTTACCAAGTAGTTTTGTTGCCTAAGCCGTTACCTTTATCTACGAGGATGTGTTGAGCTTCTGCCACTGTAAGGGTCGCTAAAATAGGAAACACTCCTGCGGGTCAAATTAGAGGATAGGAACAAACAATGTATGTGGTTGTATTTGTTTTTGCTCTTTCTAACATCACCTCTCTCTTTGATTAACTTTGAGCATCTTGTTCCCTAATAGTCTTTTTTTCTCTCAGTGACTGAGAGCAGTTGCACATCATGTGAGAGCGACGGGAGCGAGTATAGACAGACATAAGCTAGCACCTCCCGAGAGTCACAGCCAGTAAATATTAGGTTAATTGCTCAAGCACATTAGCACTTGTTCCTCACGGTCGTCATTGACTTCCATTAGCATCAATTAAGATTAGCTTCCCTTTAATTCAACAAGACGCGGGGAGACTGGGTGATGTAGCTGAGAGGAGTGGAGCTTTGCTTCTTGTCACTCAGCAGAGGAGATGTTGAACTGGTGAGGCAGCAGGAAATAAAAAGAACTATTCAAGGACACACTGTAGATTCAGGATATACTTTAGTAATATGACTCTGTTGCATTTGACATGCCATACTGCAGTATTCATTATCTTGAGTAGCATTTCATGTAAATGTACAGCTACATATAATGCTGATGATCATCTTTAAGATCCTTTAAGGTCCTTTAAGATTTTCATCATGACTAAAAGAGTTCCTATTTATTACATGTTATTTTGTTTTACATTACATTTTTTACATTACATTACATTTATGAGAGTAAATATACATTTGATCTTTGTTGACAACAGAATTAGATGATTAGATTGAATCAGCATCTGCACATTGCATTTACTGAAAATATGCATTAACAGTGAAATGGATGGAGAAAATGTGAACGTTTAGTTTTATTTTTGGAAATAAAATCTGCTCTTTAATATCTATGTCTTTTTTTTTTAATGGTGCCTTTTGTGTTCAGTTCAATGTTCAATTTGTTCAATAAAATGTCAGAAATAACTTCCT
>JAOVVB010246564.1:0-21025 GCA_028570985.1 Heterobranchus longifilis | reverse complement strand
GCCTTAACAAAGGCATTTGAGGACGTCATCTTCGGATTTGGGAAACACTGACATCGACATTTTTCACCATTTTCTGACATTTTATAGACCAAACAACTAATCGATTAATTGAGAAAATAATTGACAGAATAATTGCCAATTAAAATAATCGTTAGTTGCAGCCCTAGTTTATATTTAGATAAAACATTTTCACATTTTCACGCCTTATTGCTGACGGTATAATGGAATTCTGTAAACTTTATTTTTCTCAATTGCATTTATAGTAACAATTTAGATGTGATGATAAAGGCTTCGAGAGTCGACATTTTTGGTTTCTGTGCTTGAATTTGACACTGAAAAAGCTGTATGAACCCTGTTCATCGATTAATTCAGGGCACTTGGTTTGATGCAATGGATGCAGGATGGTCTTCTTAATTCTTATGTAAGCAGAGGCTTGAATTGAAAAAGGTTTTAATCATGCAACTCCATCAAAAGTTTAGGTTGGGTCTCAAGAAAGCCAACAGGCAAGCGTGGCTGCACCTGTTGCTTGTATCTAGTAGCTCAGCCTCCAGATTACTGCAGCCTAAGTGGTGTTTGTCACATCTCTTTGAGTGAATTAAAATAACATCGTAGTGCATGTCTTGTGTTATGACTAATCGCAGCATGTCTAGAGCAGATTGTCTTGCAGTCCTTCGCTGTAACGCTCCCGGTGAACACCATTCTCTCGTTCACCTACTGACGTTTCCTGCTGTTCCTGGATCCCCCCCCCCCACCAACTGCGCCGTATCTCCCTCTCCCTTCTTCTAATCCTCCTCCCCCTCTTCTCTTTGCGGTCGCACTCGAAAGTTCCTGTGCAAGAGCTTTATAAAGGGGGAGAAAAATAGAGGAGTGAACGGGGAGGGGAGGAGGGGGGTTGAGTTGGGGGTGGTCGTCATGGATTCCTCACCATGGCAACCGACAAACGTTTACAAAGCATTGAGGAATTTCCTCATATCAGCTGGATTATTGGAGCCCTCCAGAGAACGGCTCTCGTACGAAACAATCGCTGGATATCATCAGGACCCTGGCAGGGGCTGGAGCCCCACTGCCATTTTCATCTTTTTCCCCTTCACTTTTTCTTTTTTTTTTGAGAGAGTGGGGAAGTTGTTTTTTTTATCTACTTACTCCCCCTTGCAGTTCCATTCTTCTCTTGTCCCTGCCTTACTCCCGCTCTTTCCCTCTCTGTCCTTTTTTTTTTTTTTTTTTTAAAGAGAGCCTTTGTGTCACTCCATTTTTAGTTCCCCTTTGCTATGCTGTGCACATTGTCACCCAGTGGAAAGCCGAGTGGCGGCAGTGCGTTTGGTCCTCAGGAAGCAGTTCAGTCCTGTTGGTAACTTGAACTCCTGTACTGTAACTTTTCCACCTGGGCCTGATCTGTCAGCAGGACCAGGAGTGTCTGTGTAAAACTGTTGCGCTGCTTATTTTGCCAGTGATTAAGGCCAAAGGTGGGCAGCCTCTTGGGCTCCGAGAGCTTCACTGACTCAGCTTGACTTGGTAAAGCCAGAAACTCCCTGGGGCACAATGAATGCCCTGGTAGCTCCAAGAGAGAAGGGGTGGACTGGAAGAGCATTTATTTAGTATGACCGTCCATTTGTATAGACTTGAAATGCTCTTATAATTCTCTTTCATGCTTCAGTGCTACCTGTAAGAGTTTGTCTTCAGTCTGGTATTAAATCCCCCCTACTCATGTATGTTTTTCTTTTCCACTTCTTCATGCCTCCCAGCATGCAGAGCTCCGAGGGAGGGTCAGACACCACGACCAGCGTGGCAGCGCTGCGAACGTCATCATCCGCTCAGGCCCCTGTGGTACAGCCTGTCCCAGCCTCCCAGCAGGTAGGGTGCTGCTCTGCTGCTACTTTAATGATGGGACAAATGGGGAAAGTCTGTACTTCTGACACTTCCATCCTGTTTCTTTCCAAATGTTAAAGGGGACATATTATTTTTAAAAAACCCTCACTTTTTCAGTGTTTGTGCACAAACATTTGGTATCTGGAGTGTCTACCAACCCACACACTGAAATAAGACAACCCTGTTAGTTGATTGTGCGCTGTCAAGATCAGAAAACATGGGATTCAACAAACCTTTCAGATTTGGCTCCCCTTCCTGTGTCACATGCAGGCTCATTACAATATACCGCTCCCCATCTGAGTATCTCCACCCACTGCATATTTTTCTCGCAAGCTGCAATCAGAGCAGTCTGGGGCTGCGTCCGAAATGCCATACTATGTACTACATACTCAATAGGTATACTATTGTTCAACATACTTTTGTGTATGCAAACAGTAGTATGAATCTTTTCGGATGCACTGATCAGTAATTACCGCGTGAGTCTCCTTGCCGGTTGGACACGTAACCATGGTAACCCTTGACAACCTCAACTCTACCGTCATCGCCAGATAATGTTTAAATTACTGGATTGTAGGATATTTATGCCAGCGTAGTGTCCAGTGTTGCATACTGTAATATTTAACCAGAAATAGTATGTACATCGCATACTATTAGTTTCATACTAAGGTTTCGGATGTACTAAAAAATCTCACATACTGTTTTAGCATACTAAATAGCATGTTAGTGTGGAATTTCGGTCGCAGCCTGGGGCTTAAAGAGACAGGCGCAAAAACGCAGCGTTTCAGACAGGTGTATTCAGGTGTATTTTTTTTTTTTTTTACATTAAATCATGTAAACATGTTCTAGTACAAACGAAAATATGAAAATACAAAAAAGTATCAACCTGAAAATGAGCAAAATATGTCCCCTTTAAAAATAAAACAGTTATTTTGGAAACCAAACCAGCTACTCTGAATATTAGTGCTTGTTGCATGGTGTCTGAAAAAAAAATCAATCAGAGGAGCAGACTGAGATAATGCAGTGCTGTACTAATACACACCAGTGTCCTGTACTGACATTCAGGATGTGTGACAGAGAGGGGCGTGTGCTGTTATTTATGTTCGTTATACGAGCATAAATCTATCGGCACTAGCTTATAGTCCTGAGGGGGGGGATTTGTTGAAATGTTTGCCCATCTTGTGTTGACTGTCATGTGTTTACAATTATGTGTGTATGTGTGTGATTGTACGTGCATACCTATGTAATTGAGTTATGTCTTGTATCCACACAGAGGGTGCTGGTTCAAGCTACAGGCTCAGCTCAGAAGGGAGGACAAGTACAGCAGCTTTCAGTACCCAGGGTTCAACAGGTCGCTCAGCAGGTACACAGTGCTGTACATACTTATACAGTGCTGTGAAAATACTTGTACACCCCTTGGCGTTTTACTTTTTTTTTTTCTTTTTTTTAGACTTTTGTGACTGAGCCGAAGACCTATACTGTGTTTTTTCTTTTACAATAAATAACAAGATTACATTTAATTCTATGAATTATAATTATTATCCAGTCTTGGCAAAATAAGCACATAGCCTGTGTCACCATGGCTTATTTGTGTCACTTACAAATATTTGATCAACTTTTCATGTCTCATTCAGGTCAGAATTTACATTCAGGTTAAATAATAACAGACAGACTGGGCCGTTGTAGGTTTGGCCTTAGTAAACAAGTTAAACAGTAACCAAACCATGTTTGTGTTTAACACTGAATGAAGATCCCAAACATGGCAGCCCATTCATTCCCCTGAAAGCTGCTCATCCAGAGCATGTGCCAAACTGTTTCTCCTGCTTCCTGTGCCTCTCTTGGGTGTGCGAAAGTGTCTTTCTCTGGCTGAGCCTGGCCCACTGCCTGCGTACATGAATAACATGAAAATAACATCTTAATACTGTAACTCTTGGTAGCTCTTAAATAAACATTAGCCCCAGTAGGGAGCCCCAGGGATGACGTCTTTTTGTAGGCCAACCCGGAAGTTACCATCGCCATGGGTTCCCTCGTCAAAAAGCTAATGGGATTTTTGCATTGCATTTTGGATCATTTCAGAAAATAAGCTCTGTGGTGAACACAAGTTTATGATACTTACACGTTTTCTCTAGCAAGATAATCTCTCCATATGAACACCACTTTTATGATTTTAGAAGCATAAGTGCAATCGCCAAAATTAAATAGCTAATGTTAGGCTATAAAGGAACTACCAAACGGTCACATGTTGCCATCCTATCTCACCGTGGCCACTACTAAACTGATGGTGATGTTTAATGTCCCCGACAACCCCTGTAGTCTCACTTGTTAGCAACCTCCTTTTTAAATGCACATAAAAGCTTTGAAATTTATGAGCAGGGTATTTACCAACATATTTTATGTCATAGAACAAAACGTGAAAATCTGTGAAGCTTGTGTTAACCACAGACCTTATTTCAGACGTCTAACAAAAAACACATTCAAAAACCCATTGACTTCGAGACGAGGGAACCGGAAGTGCTAAAATGCTAAATGCTAAAACTAATTTCTGCATTTCGAAACTACAAACTGGGGTGCCCTATGGTTGGTAATTAAAAGATACATTTTTAAATGTGTGTGATGATGAGGATTTTGCTTGGCTTTCCAGCTGCTTCTTTTGTGATGATGTATAATATGGTCAAAACAATCTTCTCTGGGTCCCGGGGTTTAATGTGAACTTGCTGCAAAGCCCGGTGATTCCTCTGGGCTTGAACCACATCCAAACACGAAATCTGTGTGATGTCTAGTGTTAATTGTGAAACCCAGGAGTTGACCTGACTGTCTGCTTTTAGCTCGTCGTAGGTACCAGTCCAGATGATGTCACATGCCACAACATTAGCCAATAGCAGATGGACAGCACATTACCTGCTTTTCACCATTTTTATGCATCATTATATCATTCATTTTCAGTTGTGATGTTTGTCAAATCAAGCTTGTCTTTATTAACCCACATGCATGTCTTTATTTGTTCAATTATGATTTCACCAACGTTGTTTTCAAATTTTCAGGGAAAATGTACATTTTAATCAACTCTATTTTTATAACTTTTAAAAACAAATTTAGCATTGATACAAATCACTTCTGATTCCCTTTCAAACTATAACATACTTATTTAACACTTTAAGTATTATAGAACCTCTACATAAAGAACCTTGGTAGTTTTAAATACAGTAGGCAGTGTTTTTTAATAATTATGCAAAACCAAGGGGTGTACAGACATTTTCACTGCACTTCATGTACACACTGTAATAGGTGTGCACATGCCTACACCCACAAGCATATTTTCATTTTACGCAGTGCTTTTATGATTACAAAAGAGTCAATTTCTCTTCCAATTCTGGTTGCAGTTTGACTTGATTTATACAAATAGGGAAGCATAAATAAAGATTTTCCTTTTCCCTGCCTTGGTTTCCTGTTGTCTCTCTGTAGGTGCAGCAGGTGCAACATGTCTACCCATCCCAGGTCCAATATGTAGGAGAAAGTGGAGAGACTGTTTACACCAATGGAACTATGTAAGCAATGTTACATTACTCCACAATTCTAATAAAGGAATATCATACATGTTTTTCATTGTCGTTCAAGTACACTATGAAATGAAGTTTAATTAAACCCAGTTTTAATATATATATGATTTGATTTACATATGCAAGCCTTAATATTGCCTTTATTTGTGGGATTGTAATTTTTGTTCACAATGTTTACCAAAGTAAAAAAATTACACTGTGTTAATGTAAGATGCTAAAGTGCTGTAAAATATTTTGCATTTCAAATTAAACACATAAACACATTGTGCATAATATTTGTCGCCACTCTAAATGAAGAATCTTGAATTATGAATGAATATGTGCTGGATGAAAAGCATAATGACAAATAAGACTTTGCAGAACAGTTTTCTCATCATTTTAACATCCAACTGCTTTTAAAGAGGCTCTAATCACCATTAAAGCTAATTGAAGCCAAAGTGATTTTTTTCACTGTTTGATGTTTAATTTGACTCCAGCGTAGCCAAATATTTGGATGACATCAGTTATATTATTGTCTGTGTAAACAAGATTACGCACTGTATCAACAGTGTGAAGTGAAGATCGGATTGTAAATGCTCTTCAACAGCCTCCTGAAATTCATCAGTTGTCATGAAATGTGCTTTGTTTAGCATCATCATGGAAAGACATCACTGATTGCTAATTACTTTGATCTCTCCCCAGACGAACGGCCTACTCCTACAACCCCGAGGCTCAGTTGTATGGGCAGAGCAGTGGGGGAACCTACTTTGACTCGCAGGCCGGTGGAGCCCATGTCACCACGGTGGTCTCCTCTGCCAGTGGTGGGGTGCCCCCTCATGGCATGGTGGGCATCGCTATGGACGTGGGCAGCAGCCACATCATCTCCAGCGGAAGCACCTACCTGATTCATGGAGGGAGTATGGAGGGAAGCCGCAACCACATATCACACTCATCACGCTCCTCCTCAGCTATGGTGAGCAACACCCAATGTTTCTGTGGTTCCATGAAGCCCTTTTTCCAATAGAGTGGCATTAAAGAGATAGTTTGGATTTTTTGAAGTGGGGTTGTTATCCATAGTCAGTGTATTATCTGCAGTGGATGGTGGTCAGCACGCCCCCAGTTTGGAGAAGTACGGCACGGAAGCTAAGATATGTACTGCTAAAGTGTACGCTAAATTTAGAATATTTTCACAGCTTTACTTTGCTGTCAAACAGCCCTGTTTAAGTTTACGCGGGGGGAACTGAAGCCATTATCTGTGCTCTTGTCAAAGCCACCAGACTCCTTTGACAAACAAGTAATTTTACCTTGCAGAACACAGGAGTTGCTTGGTCTACTGCTGCCTCAATTGCTTAGATTGTTTGTTAGTTTTGTTAGATCCTAACCCTTTAAAAAAAAACAAAGTCACACAATAACACAAACAAACTCACCGATCGATATGGCGGTAGACCAGCAACTCCCGTTTTCTGCAAGGTAAAATTACTGTTTTTTGTCAGTGGAGTCTGGTGGCTTTGACAGGAGCATAAAACTGCTTCAATTCCCCCCGTGTAAACTTAAACAGGGCTGTATGATGGCAAGGTAAAGTGATGAAAATATTCTAAATATAACATACACTTAAATTGATATTGATTTTCTTTAAAGGTAGTCTTTTTTTGGGTGGCTTAAATATGTTTAACTGCTGCCCCCATCCAAAGCAGTACATTGCTTAGCTTCCACGTCTGTCCTCCTGTCTGCTTCTCCAAAACATCACAACTATCCCTTGAATGTGCCAGTAAAAAAACAAAACATAAACCTGTAAATCAGAGGTTTACACCCAAGAAAGACTGAATGATTAACCAAATTTACTTTGGGGATTGTTTGTCTTTTCTCAACATTTTTATTCCTATAAAGTACGTAAATAAGTTGTTACTACTAACTCCTAGTACAACATGGCTTACTGAGCAGAGATCCCCACTACCATATGGTGTTGTGAGATGCACACTGGTGCTAACTGTCATCACTGCTACCTGAGCCTGTGTCCAGACTGGCCAGGCTCCCGGACAAGCCTGAAAGGCAGGAAGAGACGCACAGGGTTTACGGCAACCTGAGTTGGGGCCTCCTGGCTCTGCAGTAACACACAGAGAGCAGAACGGTACAGGGCAGAGAGCCTGTAGAATCGGGACACTGGCTTAAATAATTCAGCACTGCCTTGTTTCAGAGGTTTTCACAGGCACTTGAGCGCCCTGCGAAACAAAGCAACCCCTGGGGCTCATTACCATTTGGCCATGAGCCCTCTGGAGCCTTCTTAAGGCTTGGAACGCTGCCTGCTTCTTTTTCCTTTTCTCCCATGTCTCCAGTTTGGCTGCAATACCACATATCTTTTCTTTTTTTGACTTGATTTTCTTCTACGGCTCAACAGAATGTCGCTGGTTTTGTCATTCACTTTGCCTGCCAGTTGGACTCCATTATTTTTTGTTGTCCAAAGACAGAATAACATGTCAG
This sequence comes from Heterobranchus longifilis, assembly GCA_028570985.1. NCBI lineage: Eukaryota > Metazoa > Chordata > Actinopteri > Siluriformes > Clariidae > Heterobranchus > Heterobranchus longifilis. Next base: position 13,148 of record JAOVVB010246564.1, on the reverse strand, counting down.
TGTATTTTATACCAGGACGCTCGCTGCTTATGTTGTAGTTACAACTCACTCTAATCTAATTTTTTTGTTTTTCAAATATTTTTACTCAGTTACATTGTTTAAATTGAGGGGGGGGGGCAGGTTGGGTTAGGCATTGTTGACCTATTGTCCTCAAACTTGACGTGACCTGTGCCCCTGTTTGTGGTTCCTATTTGCATACATTAGAATGTCTGACCGCAAACCTTCACCGAGCAGCTTAACCCAATGAGTCCCTTGATTTGCATGCTTTTGTCAGCCAATAATGGATTTGGCTGCAACACTGACTGATTTTAATGGAAATGCAGAGATCTGCCTGCTCGCTAACAGTCTTATTTCCTTTATCTGTTTTATTTTTTTGTTTGTGTGTTTTTCTTCATATACCCCTGCTTATTTCTGTCCCCTTCTCTTTTTCTATCTCTCTCTCATTCTGCCTCCTCCTTCTTTTGTGTCCACTTTTTTTTCTTTTTCTTTTTTGCATGCTTCTTCTTTCTTTAGCTTGAAATGGCGATTGAAAACCTCCAAAAGTCTGAAGGAATTGCAAGTCACAAAAGCAGCCTGCTCAACAGCCATGTAAGTCAACCAGGAACTTTCTTTGAAAAGGACATGAGGGAAAATAAAAAAAACAAAAAAAAACAAAAGCTGAAACTTTAGGCAGTGTGTTCGACTTGTGTTCTGCACCGCTTAACACATTACCTACTGCTGGCTTTACTTACTCTGCACTGTCCCACTGACACGCATAATTGTCTCAATTAGTTTTCATCCTTGATCTGAACTTGCATTTGCTATCACTTTTTGCTTAATAATGCAGCTTATATATTCCTCAATACCCTGCATGGACTTAAATAGATTGATTTCTGTTTATTTCACTTCCAAGTACACCAAGACGTGCACTCAGTGAGGCTGTCGCTCATTATGACATTTAAATAAGTTTCATGTAGTATTTCCATTCAAACCTTTACTCACATGGGATATTTGTGGTTTAGACGCTTTCCCATTCTTTTAACCTCTCTTAACCTCAGCTGTGATTTCACAATCCCCACATCAATTGTATAAATGGTGTCTGAAGTATCTGCTTTGAAAATATATAATTTGAGCTTTTCATGCAAATTCTTTATGATTGTGCGGTTACAGACAGCGCTATCAATGTCTGCCTCAATATTGACATTATTGGAGATTCGTCTGATAGAATAAATAGCACTTCAGATGTTTGAGTGTTCACTCAATCAGCCATTCCTTATGCTGCTGTCACTTACTGCTTCAGTCAAGAATATAAAGGCCTGAGTGTAGCCACGGCAGGAGTGCAATCTTTGGTGTTTAACCTCCTAAAACTGGTGGTTAAGTGATGTTTGTGGTGTGTGTTATCTGTCTTTTGATGTGCACTGCTCCTCTTCATTTCTGGCCAGGTGACTATCACAGTGCAGAGTTTGTCCATTGGGGCTCATCGTTTGTGCAACTTCTTCTGTGTGTTTTTAGCTGCAGTGGCTGCTGGACAACTATGAGACAGCGGAGGGAGTGAGCCTGCCCCGGTGCTCCCTGTATAACCATTACTTACGGCACTGTCAGGAACAGAAACTGGATCCGGTCAACGCAGCCTCCTTCGGCAAGCTCATCCGCTCTGTCTTCATGGGCCTGAGGACCCGCCGCCTCGGCACCAGGTACGGACAGGAAGAGGTTGTTGCAGATGTCGAAGATGCTGATAACAGTAATCATGTAATCATTATAGATGTGACGAGTATGATGATGCTTATAGGCATCGGAGACTTGCTGATGGAAGAGGATAATGACAGTGATTACACTGATGGCAGGTCTTCTCCTCCTCACTGGTTTCTGGCTTTTCTCTCATGAATCTACCAGAGGCAACTCTAAGTATCATTACTATGGCATCCGGGTGAAGCCAGACTCGCCACTGAACCGCCTGCAGGAAGACACGCAGTACATGGCCATGAGGCAGCAGCCTGTCCACCAGAAACAGAGGTCAGCACTTTCTCCCTGTCTGCCATTTTTTACTTTTTCCTTTCCATTTGTCTTGCTCGCTCACATTTGTCCCAACTTTAAGCAATTTTCCGTTCATCCTATGGCATTGTCCCATAGGAACATTTTGATGACATTTTCCCTGTGATAGCTGCCTCACTGTCATTGCCAATACTCTGCTTGCTGTGCTTTATCTTAATCTGTCTCATCTGTTCTTTGCCCTTTTCATTTTCTTTCATGGTTGCCTATGGCTGTGGTCGAATAGTCAAAAGAAATTACGGCCTATATCTTTTCCGAAACACTATTCCTCGACCTCGATGGAAAATGTCATGAGGTCAAGGAAAGATGTAAAAGAGAATTAATTAGGAAAAGACAACCGCAGTGCTAAAATAATCCAACGTAATTATTCAATGGTGGATGTTCTTAATGTGGATTTTGCCGTGGTGAAAATACAATGTTCTGAAGATGGACTGCTGAAAGCATATCTTAGATATTTTGCCCCATGTGTTCTTACTGCGTTGTTCTATGCAAGCTATGATACTTTACTGTGCGTTCTTTTTTTGCTATTTTGGGGGGGCTTTTTACCTTTATTTGATAGCACAGCTCAAGATTGACAGGAAAGGGGGAGAGCGGGAGCGACATGCAGCTAAGGGCTGCGGGTTGGTATCGAACCTGAGCCGCTGTGGCAAGGACTCACCCTTAATATATTGGATACATGCTCTACCAGTTGAGCTACCGGGGCGCCCCGCCCTGTGCATTCTTACTGTGTAGTTTCATGCAAGCTATATTAACATGAACAACCCGGTGAAAAATATTACTTCATTACCAAGGTTGGAATTGAAATTTAAAAAAGCAATATAGGCTACCAGTCATAAAAGTGAAACAAATGGCTGTCACATTAAGACTGGTTGCTTACAGTCAGCCTCCTGTCCACTCATATTTATCCAAATGAATCCCAACTAGTATGATTGTATGAAAATAATTGTTGATGATGCGTCACTTTAAATGTTGCTGCTGCAAGGAACTGTGGGACAGCATTATCTCATTTCCTTTCGTAAAGTATGATACAGTGTACCATATGCTAAAGGAGATAAAACAAGAAGCACTGAAGCACCTTTCCTTACCATTTAGATAATTCGTCCAGCTCTTATTATGGCTGCCACTTAGATACTTCTGGGTCATTTCACTCAGTTAGGAACCTTCCTAAGCATAAAAGACTATTCGACTGTCCGCAGCCGATGTCCCACCCATCTTCTAACTTCTAACACTAGAACAGGGCTGCTTTCAGTGTTGCCACAATGTACTCATGCTTTATTATGGAAACAGAGATCCATTCAATGACTTATTGCTACCATTTGCAGCTCTTGTGGCCAAGCTGTTCTTTTTTGACTAATTCTCATAGAACATTGGCAGCGAAGGTATGTTTAAAGAGTAATTTAAAAAAGTAGTTTTTGCCGACCTCAGTGGTTTAACTTCTCACCTTGCTGCAGTGATGTAGAAGTGTACTCCAGTGTGTGTCAGTACACCATGACATCACTGTTAGGTGTGACAAACGGGGACAACAAAGCACAGTTCTGACCACACGTTGTCTCAGAGGTGAAACAGACTTGAAACTATCAGAGAAGGCAGGCAGTGGAAACTGCTTCTCAGCCTGGTTTTAAGTTACTCTTCAGTACTCTGTAGTGTGTGTATATGAGCCACTGTTGTGTTGAGTTTTCATTATGTATGTATTGGTTTTCACCCCAGGCACACCCACCAAACTGAGGCAAAGATTTTGCACTGATGGGAAGAATCATATTAGTGTATAAACTGTTTGCAAATGTTATTTTAACACCCCCCCCACACACACACACACACACGGTTTTGTCACTAATTAGCTTTTGTTGAACGTGTGCTTACTTGGGGCTCATCTGTGTGGTTTTTCAGTGGAATTAAATCCTGCATAGTCCCTGCCCTCAATGGCACATTCTGTCTTATTCCTGCTTCCCTAGTACTTCAAATTACGCCAGCTAACATACATGTCCTGTCTTCCACTGTGTGTGTAGGTTCAAACCTCTACAGAAGGTGGATGGTATGTCTGACAGCCTGTGTGGGAGCTCTCAGCACTGTAACAGCACGCCAGAGCAGTCTGTGGCCGCTCAGAGCCAACACCACCAGCAGTACATAGGTAAGGACAGGAGTTGGGTGGTTGTCAAGACAACTGTTTGTTTAAAAATATTTGACACTTAAGATCAGACAAGTGTTTTAAACTTCTACTTCTTTTTACTGACTTTTTTTTCTGATCCCATCTTTCATAACGGTACTAGATTTTTTTCCCCCTCAATTAAATAACAGAGTGGAATCATATTTAGCCACATGTTGGCTTTACTCAAACAATAATTATAAACACATGTAATAACTGTCAGACTGGTAAAATTAACTGTCGGGCATCTTGTTTGTTGAGATAATTATAGGATATGTGTTTCTGTGTTGACACTATATGATCTACCCATACAGTTTTATATCATTTCTGTCTCCAGAATTTATTAGCCTTGTCTGTGTGTGTGTGTGTGTGTGTGTGTGTTTGTGTGTGAAATGAGTGACACCTGTCTACTTTTTTGCTTTATGCAGATACGTCCCACACCTTGCCAACATTTCCCTCTCCTGACTTGGGCACCCAGCCTCTGCCTGAGCGCATCAACATGAATGATATCAAGAAGCTGCAGACACTCTACAGAGACCACTGTGAGGTACAGCTCTATGAATATGTTTGTAACTGAGGCTACTTTGACATGTGAATATGAATGAAACGGCTTAAAAGGGGAACTCCTCCGATTGTAGTCTGTTTACTGGTCTTTGGGAGTACTACTGCATTATGTGAAAAAAGTTGTACAAAGCCTTTTTTTCCAAGTCTGATTGCCTCAAGTGAACAAACACTATCCTGCTGCTGTAAATACTCACAAGAGCACCAGATGTGTATTAATCCGCTGCTGAAAATAGTCTCCAACAAATACACTATTTGCTCCTGTTTGAGTAACATTTAGCTTAAAACTACAGTGCCCGGCTGTTTTAGAAAATGACTGAGCCTTTTAAAAACAATCTTAACTATTGTATATATTTGTGATCCGTTCTGAAAGATTTACTTTGACAGAGACAAATTGGCCTGGGGCCACAGACAGGTTAAAGAAAAGTAAAGTAGTCTGTCACTCAAAATGTATTGTAATCATTGCTGGTTTTGAACCTTTTGGTGGATTTTCTTGACAATTTAAAAAAAACCTAGAATAATGCTAGCCTTAAAATGATGAATTGGTTTAATGCAGATCGTGAAACAGGGCACACAATGAAAGCAAACTACAGCAGTCAAGAGGTGTCCAGCATCGACAGAAACCTCTATGAAGAAGTGTATTAGGAAAATGTATGAAGAAAGAACTATGAAGAAACGGTGTATTGCGTAATGACATTTCACAGGTTTCAGGGCATGATAATTCATAGTCACTAGTAGTAGGACAATGAATTTGAGTAGGCAGAAGAATAACCCTGCAGGATGAAACGGGCCGGCACTGAAAAGAGTAGAAATAATATTGAACATTAAAATTTGGGGGCTTTACGGGCAGGAGAGCGGCTGTGATTAAAGCAGCGAAGCTCTGGCTTTATCATATTATCCCTGCCCTCCCCTTGTCCAGCCTCACCACGCTCCCTTTGTTCCAGCCGTCTTTTCATCTCTGTGCAGCTTTCAAGACATGCCAATTAACCTTTCAGCGCGCTGGGTGGACATCTTGGTGTCTTTGTGGTGGCCTCCCCTTGGGCCTTTGTGTTGCCTTGTCTGTGGACAGGCACATGGGCTCCTGTCTTTGTCTGCCAGCACATTTCTGTCACTCTCACAGCTCTCATTGCCTCTGTGTGTTTAATGTTTATGCATTTCACTTTTTCTATGAGCTAGCAGTGACCTGTTAACACATTAGCCAAGACTTTTATTGACAACATTTAAAGTTACAGCACAAATATTATTTCTTATTTTACTTTCATACAGTTAAAGTAGTTTTTGAGCAGGGCTGTAAATGGACTTGTATTCACTGTCGGGCATGTATTTTTTAATGTCATGGTAACAACAGCCAGATATTCAGGTATCAGCCGTGCAATTAAATTAATGTTTAAGCACAAATAATTATGTGTTTAATAAAATGTTGAGTAATACATCACACTGTAAACCACAGTAGTTGTCGCGTGTGCACAGATGTGAGGGGCTGTGGATCTCTGCCGCAGGCCGCTCGTCTGTGTGTGACTGTGCCTGTGAACATGTGTTATTTCTCCTCCACACTTTTTTTTTTTTAAGGCAAGTTGTTTTTCCTGTGTGGCGCTAAACTGTGGAGGCAAAATGCTCTTGTTTAGAGGGGATGGGGAATTCTCCTTTTTGTTTTGGAGTTCTATGTTTGACCTGTTGCTTGGGGCAACCGTAAACAAGGTTGCCATGGCAACGGCTGGAGAGGAAGCAAAAACATATCATGTGATTTGAAGCCTACACTGCTGTGTGTAACAAGATCCAGCGGCAAGTGCGCGTCCTGCCAGATAGAGAAAGAAGAGAATCTCTGGGCACGGTGGTGTGAATCACACACTCGTACTCAATAGACGCTCAATGCAGAGATATGCTGAACTGTTTGAGACCAAAAACAAAAGAGTTTGTCCTTTGCTTCATGCGGAGTCAGGTTTACTGATTCTCTCGTGAATGTCCTCAACAACTTCTGCAGCGCTGGTTTTTATGTTTTACTTTCATATGTGTGTTGAGGTTTAGAGTTTATTTTTGTGTTTTTGTGTTCTTGTTTATCACCAAGACAAATTCCTTGTGTGTAAAAAATACTTGGCAATAAGCACGATTCTGATTCTGATCAGTTAACTCTCTTTTTAAAACCTGGTAGTTTATCATTTTCGATCACCAGCTTCCTTTGCACTCATATGTGCAGTATACTCTGCTTTCTAAGAGCCTCATACATATGAACAGGAAAGAGGAAATCACATGGGTTAGTTCAGGTCATTGCCTCGCCACTAAAAGGAGTCAAATGCATGCATAAATCTATGAGACTAATCTGCCTTATAAAGGAAACCAAGTTTAAAAATAACCAAGTGAAATCAACTAAAAAAAAAAAACTCCAGATGAAGCCTAAATGTGGCCTTTAGGATCCTCCTGATGATTAATGTGCAGGGAGCTGTGTTTGAGCTGGCTCATTGTCTAACCAGGAGGGCCTGGAGTGAACGAGAGGCTGCTTGCCTGCCTGTAGAAACTTTGTTGTGTGTCTGGTTGCCATGGTTCAGCTCTGTATGTTTTGTCCCCCCCCCTTCCTCCCTCTTCTCCCTCCCCTTCTCCCCCTCCCTCGCTGCTCTCCTGCAGGCTACTTTGGATGTGGTGATGAACCTCCAGTTCCACTACATTGAGAAACTCTGGCAGACCTTTTGGTATTCAACACCGCCATCTAGTGACGGAAATACCACCATCCCCAACAGGTCAGATCACATATACAGGAAGAACTTCAGTGTTGAAAAGAAAACTACTACTTGTGTTTACAATAAGTGTGGTATCTGAGCTAAATTAAGTCTACTATTGTAACAGTATATAACCTTTTTACCTGTCTGGTGAGTTTTATTTGAAAGACTGCAGTATTTATAATTTGGGTATATGTATTTTTTCCTCCTGTCTGCCTGTAGTGATGATGACCTAGATGGTGTGATCCCCAGAGAGAAGCTGGTGGCTCTGTGTAAATATGAACCAATCAGGCTATGGATGAGGAGCTGTGACCACATCCTCTACCAGGCTCTGGTAGAGATCCTCATCCCTGATGTGCTGCGTCCTGTTCCCAGTCAGTACTATTGATATTTTTATTCATTATGATGACTGATGTTCAGTAAGATACACTGTATTGAGACATTTGTGTGTTGTCTGTGGTCCCAAAACTCCTGAATCACTTCAATTTAAGAAAAAGTAATACAAGTAATACAAATACAGCATGATCTAATTCTCAGTATTCCTCTTTGCACCCTCAATAATACACTGATGCCACACCCAACATTACATTCAAGGGATTTTGCAGTTTATTCTGTTCCAGATCTACTTGAATCATCTGCATTGCAGTTGGCTCTGTTTTCACAACTCTACTTATGAAGCTTTATGTATAGTTAAATGTAGTGAAGTCCGTTTGTAATCCAGTTTTTTCTGAACCAACAGTGAAATGTTAACACATTAGCCATGACCTTTATTGACATCATTTAGTTACAGCACAAATAAAAGTAACAAGGTGGCCTAAGCATAAAACAATATCTTATTTTACTTTCATGCAGTTAAAGGAGTCTCTTTTTTTTGAGCAGGGTTGTAAACATAATTTCTTATCCACTGTTGGGCATGTATTTATTAAATTCATGGTAACAACATCCAAATATTCAGGTATCAGCCGTGCCATTAAATTAATGTTCAAGCACAAACGACTAGATGTTAAATAAAACTTTGAGGGGGATTTCGTCTATTTGTAATCCAGGCTGTTCTGTTTCTTCAGGCACTCTTACTCAGGCCATTCGTAACTTTGCCAAGAGTCTGGAGGGCTGGCTGACCAACGCCATGACCAACTTTCCTCAAGAGATTATCCGCACCAAGGTAACAGGAAAATTAATAAATTAATCATATTTCCTCACACCTTCAGCCTTTACAGTTACCTGTAATCATCACATGTGGATGGTTTGTGATCCATGAGTGTCATATGTTACTATGCACAGTGCCTGCCGTCTCTAAGGATTGAATTTATGCATTACAGATTATTCATGTTAATGTAGATACAATATAGCATCATATTTACACCATGTTAATTTCTGACTGCAATGTGAGTAAATCTTGTGCACATACAGTATGAATTGTTGCTCTATCCAGTCACACAGGTAAATTGTCAGTGCCAGAAGTAACTTTTTTACTTGTTATGTTGTGCATATGACAATAAATAGGTAAGTTAAGCACAGAGAGCCCTAGAAACCCAAGCTGGTTGCATTTTTACATAATTTGGTTATAATGATAAAACTAAAACATAGTGACATAAAATTTCAGGATGTATCATGGACTCTGTCTCCGTGATGTAGGTGGCGGTGGTCAGTGCGTTTGCCCAGACGCTGAGGCGTTACACCAGTCTGAACCATCTGGCCCAGGCGGCCCGTGCCGTCCTCCAGAACACCTCCCAGATCAACCAGATGCTCTCTGACCTCAACCGGGTGGACTTTGCCAACGTCCAGGTAAACATGTCTGACAGCTTCCCTGTTTATTTAACATCAAGACTTCAGGTTAAAATGTCAGACTGTTGACTCGTGACACTCTCTCTCTCCGTTTCCCGTTTCTCGCTGTGTGTTATGGTTTCTTGCTCAATGTGGTTGCGTGTATTTGTTGTGTCCAACAGGAGCAGGCGTCATGGGTGTGTCAGTGTGACGAGAGCGTTGTTCAGCGTCTGGAGCAGGATTTTAAAGTCACCCTGCAACAGCAGAGCTCTCTGGACCAGTGGGCTACCTGGCTCGACAACGTGGTCTCTCAGGTCCTGAAGCCTCACCAGGGTAGCCCCAGCTTCCCCAAAGCTGCACGCCAGTTCCTGCTCAAATGGTCCTTTTACAGGTACGAGGGGGGGATAGTGAGGCTGTTTACACTTTCCTTAAAATAACTACAAACAGCATTTGATAGATTATCTGCTTTTCCTCTCTCTGCTTCCTGTAGCTCCATGGTGATCAGAGACCTGACTCTGCGTAGTGCAGCCAGTTTTGGCTCTTTCCACCTGATTCGCCTGCTGTATGATGAGTACATGTTTTACCTGGTGGAACACCGTGTGGCTCTGGCCACCGGAGAAACTCCTATTGCTGTCATGGGAGAGGTAAGAAAGTAGATATTTGAAACAGCTCTGGTTGCTCAAAACACCTTAATGACGATGATGAAAATTATGTTGTTAAGTTGTTTTATTGGCTAATGCTCCCTCATCTCTTGAATCACAGTTCAGTGACCTGACCTGTATGATGCCATCACTCATTGAAAAAGGTAAGACTAAAAAAAGAAAAGTTATTTTTTATCGTATATATATTATAGTCACAGTATATGTCAACAAAGTAAAACAAAAAATCAGTATACTATGTCAAAAAAGTAATGAAAAAGTCATAGTATGTCAAAAAAGTGAAAAAAGTCATAGTGCAGTACGTTGAAAAAGGTCATAGTACAGTATGTCAAAAAAGTGAAAAAAGTCATAGTATAGCATGTCATAAAAAAGTGAAAAAGAAGTCAGTATAGTATGTCGAAAAAGTGAGCAATCATAGTATAGTATGTAAAAAAAAAAGGGTGAAAAAGTCATAGTATAGTATGTCAAGAAATTAAAGTCATAATATAGCATGTAGAAAAAAGTCATACTATGTCAAAAAAGTGAAAAAACTAATAGTATAGTATGTCGAAAAAAAAGAAAAAAGTGGGGAAAAAAAGTCATAGTATAGCATGCAGAAAGAAGTCATAGTATGTAAAAAAAGTGAAAATAATATAGTATGTCAAAAAAAAAGGAAAAATCATAGTGTAGCATAGAAAAAAGTCATAGTATAGTATGTTGTAAAAAGTGAAAAAAGTCATAGTAGGCTATAGTATCTTGAGAAAAAGTCAGTATAGTATGTTGAAAAAGTTATAGTAGGTCACAAAAAAGAAAAAAGTAATAGTATAATAGGTCGAATGAAAGTCATGGTATAGTATATCAAAAAAGGTCACAATATAGAATGCTGAAAAAAAAATCATAGTATAGTATGTCGAAAAAAATGAAAGAAGTCATAGTATAGTATGTCGAAAAAAGTGAAAGTCATTGTATAGTATGTCGAAAAAAGTGAAAAAGTCATAGTATATTATGTTGAAAAGAAGTCATAGTATAGTGTGTCAAAAAAAAGTTAGAAAAAGTCACAGTATATATAGTATGTTGAAAAAAAATTAAACAAGTTATAGAATAGTATGTTGAAAAAAAAGTTACAAAATGTCATAGTATAGTATGTCGAAAACAAATTACATAAAGTCACAGTATAGGATGCTGAAAAAAAGTCACACTATAGTATGCCGAAAAAAGAAGAAGAAGAATCATAGTAGGCAATAGTGTTACTATGTTAAGTCATAGTACAGCATGGAGAAAAAAGTCATATAGTATGTTGAAAAAGTCATAGTATAGTGTGTTGAAAAAGTGAAAAAAAAGTGAAAAGGTCATAGTATAGTATGTCAAAAAATAGTATGTTGTAAAGTGGAAAAAAAAGTTATAGTATGTTGAAAAAAATCGTACAAAAAGTCATAGTATAGTATGTCGGAAAAAAGTGAAAGAAGTCATTATAATATGTCGAAAAAAAGTCACGGTATAGTATGTCGGAAAAAGTCATAGTATAGTATGTCGAAAAAAGTTTTAAAAAGGCATGGTATAGTATGTCGAAAAAAGTAATAGTATGCTAAACAAAAGAGAGTCATAGTATAGAATGTTGAAAAAAGTCATAGTATGGTATGTCGGAAAAGGCACAGTATAGAATGCTGAAAAAAAGTATATTATGTTGGGAAAAAATTAAAGAAGTCATAGTATAGTATGTCCAAAAAAGTGAAAAAGTCATTGTATAATATGTCGAATATAAGTCATAGTATAGTATGTCGGAAAAAATGAAAAAAGTCATTGTATAGTATGGCTAAAAAAGTGAAAAATTCATAGTATAATATCCCGAAAAAAAGTCTGTATAGTATGTCAAAAAAAGTGAAGAAAAGGCGTAGCGCAGTATATCAGAAAAAAAGTTAAAAAGTCGTAGTATAAAAAAAGTGAAGAAAAGGCGTAGCGCAGTATATCAGAAAAAAAGTTAAAAAGTCGTAGTATAGTATGTTGAAAATAATCATAGAATAGTATGTCGAAAAAAAGTGAAAAAGTCATAGCGCAGTATATCGAAGAAAAAAGTAAGAAAATGGCATCGTATGTGGAAAAAAGTTACAAAATGTCATAGTATAATAGTATGTCGAAAAAAGTCATAGTGTAGTATGTCGAAAAAAGTTACATGAAGTCATAGTATAGGATGCCGAAAAATGTCATAGTATACAGTAGTGGAAGAAGTACTCAGATCCTTTACTTAAGTAAAAGTATCAGTACCAGTAACAATTAAATAATTGGTTAATTGAACAATTGAACAATTGAATTGGTTAATTGAATGATTGATTCATTGAATAATTGATTAAGTGAATTATTGGTTACTTGAATTTAATTGGTAAATTGAATAATTTGATTGAATACTTGGTTAATTGAATAATTTAATGAATAACTGAATATTTGGTTAATTGAATGATTGATTAATTGAATAATTAATTGAATGATTGGTGTGTGTGTCAAAATGTTGTGTTGTAAGTTTGTCAGTATCAGTGTGATGTACACACACACACACCCCAACTATTACAGTATTGTAATACTGAGGAGATGGTTGCCATGGCTGGATAATTGATTAATTGAATAATTGGTTAATTGAATAATTGGTTAATTGAATGATTGGTTAATTGAATTGAATAATTGGTTACTTGAACAATTGGTTAATTGAATAATTGATTAAGTGATGCTTGGTTAATTGAATTATTGAATAATTGATTAATTGAATAATTGGTTAATTGGATAATTAGTTAATTGAATAATTGAATAATTGGTTAATTAAATAATTGATTAAGTGAATAATTGATTAAGTCAATTGGTTACTTGAAGTGAATAATTGGTTAATTGAATGATTGAATAATTGGTTTAATGAATTGATTAATTGGATGATTGGTTAATTGAATAATTGATTAATTGAATGATTGGTTAATTGAAAAAATGATTAATTTAATGATTGGTTAATTGAATGAATTGAATATTTCAATAATTTAATGATTGGCTAATTGAATAATGTAATAATTGGTTAATTGAATAATTAGTTAATTGAATAATTGGTTAATTGAATAATTAGTCAATTGAATAATTGAATAATTTATTACTCAAATAATTATAGTGGAGTAAAAAGTACAATATTTCCCTCAGATGTAGTGGAGTAGAAGTAGGAAGTAGCAAAAAATGGAAATAATAATTAAGTACAAGTACCTCAAAATTGTACTTAAGTACAGTACTTGAGTATATGTACTTAGTTACATTACACATCAGAATAGTATGTTG
>JAOVVB010246558.1:0-21025 GCA_028570985.1 Heterobranchus longifilis | reverse complement strand
GCCTCCAGTGGCCCACTTGTGATCATGCAGAGAGTGAAAGCTATTGTGTAGTGGACAACCTCCTGACCGCAGCTGTTCATTTGATGTATAGGTGCGTCGTTTGCTGGGGTGTCAGCTCCGGCCGCTCCTCCTGCTCCCTCTGCCCAGAGGAAGGAGAAGTGTCAGCTGGCCAACCTTGAGAAAGAAAGTTGTCTGTATGAGGACACACTTATTATTATACCTCCAAAACAAATGGGATTGCAGTAGGTATACCGTAGGTGCAGGCACAATGGATAGCGGTTTCATTTGGATGAAAAATGACTTGGTATCACCATGTCCTATAGGAAGCTTAAGAATAAAATGACAAACAGAGGTTACCGTGATTAAGTTTTCATGAGTTTTCTGTAATTGGCTGCTGAGTTGCAGCTTTGTTATCTCACCTGAATCAGTCACATATCATAAAATGTAGCCGTAAAACTCAAACCTTCACTTGGCAGAAAGGAAAAATAGCTCAGAGATTGTGGGTTCAGCATAATTTTCTCTGTTGCTGCTTCACTTTCTTCGGTCTTTTGTTAAATAAATGACGAAAACAGTGAAGAAAAGGACACGTAAAGCTAATTCCATGTCACAGGATGATGATTGTTTAACAGTGTGGGTTAAAGTTTACACGTTTTTAAAAAGGGACCTATTGTGCTTTTCTTTATTTTCTGTCATATATAATGTTACAATGTCAGATCTTCATATTAAACGTGTCCAAAGCTTCAAATAATAACAATAAACTTTATTTGTATAGCACCTTTCACACAAGATACAATACATACAAAGTGCAGCGGAGATAAAATGAAAGTGTAAATAGAATACATTGAATGCATAAGAACAACAACAGCATAAAATCAGTGCAGCAGAGATCCCTGTCAGCAAAAACCTCAGATTCCAGACCGTTCTGAATCCTCTGTTTCCAAAAGATTGTTCTACTTTTGGCTCAAATGCCTGTTTTTCCTGTCTGCCTTGTATTTTACTGGCTATTTTTACCTTTTATTGTGAAGCACTTTGTGACGTCTGCTCTTGAAAGGTGCTATATGAATAAATGTAGTATTTCTTTTTCTATATGCTCAGGCACATGTAGCTACACGCTAACGTCTGGGAAACCTGTAATCTTGGTCACAGTTGTTCATCTCTCCTCAACGTCGGATCAGATTCCTGCTGAAACTTGTTCGATTGTGTAATTTTTTATTTAGAAGCTTTTACTGGTGATTTTTCATGGTAGAAAGTGCTGCTGCACTCAGTTACAGTCTTTCCCCCGACTGCAGTGAAGAGCAGTAGAGACCTGGGTTTTCGTTAGCCGGTAATTACTGGGTTTTTTTTGTCAGGGAAAATCTGTTGAAGTGGAAACATATTCTGGTGTTTTATTTCTTCCCAAAATACAAGTATGAACCTGAGAATGAGCAGAATGAGTCCACTTTAGGAAAGTAAACCTGTAGGCTCCCTGTGGTTTGAGGATGATGAAAGCTGGAGTAACACCTGCAGGTGACAGCCTGCAGGAGACCAGAGCTACCCATCTGAGATTAGATTAAAGGTTGCATTATGATTAAATAATATGATTAAAGCGTTGGTTTTAACACCGTTAACTCCTGCTGATGTTGTGTAGAAACACACCACAAACTTACATTAAATGTGCACGCCATGAATCTGTCATGCCCTTACATTACAGATACATCTCCCCTTTGTCGTTATGCATTCATGCTTACTGTGGCTGACAGAGAATCTCTTCACATTTTAATCTGTTAAAACGAAACAAGCACAGCCCCGCTTTTCAAGGAATTCACACCGTCCAGCATGATAAGTGAGAGCAGCTCGCTGTCAGCCCTCAGAGAGGAAGGGAAAGTAACAGTTTCCAGGAGCAGTAATAATTGAGCAGCATCAGAGATTCTCTCGACTTCTCCGTGGCCATGCTTGTGCATTTTTTAGCTCGGACAAAACAGACACAAGTTAGAGACTAAACTGCAGCTTCATGTAACATCTGTGTGAGCCGCGGCCCCCGCCCTCTCTCTCTCTCTCTCTCTCTGTGTCTCTCTCTCACTCACTCAGCAAACGTTTTAAAGCGAAAAGCAAAAAGCTCTGTGCCTGTGCATGATGTGCAAAGGCGCGTGTTCTCATGAATCACATCTCCGTAACTGCATCTCCCACTGACAGTCTCAAACGGGCTCTGACAGAGCACTGCAGAGTTTGATGGAGAGACGGAGACGGACGCAGACGCGACTAATTGCAGTTTGATGACTGGAGGTGCCTCAAAGTCAACAGATCACCCTCAGACTTCCACAGTTCCCCGTCCTCGGCACGCGGGGCTTTCTCGTTGTGTAAATACAGTGATAATCTGGATAAATACTCGCCGTGCTGCAGTTAATCTCATTTGAAAGGTTTATTAACTTGTTACATACGTGTCTGCCACTAAACTGACTTTGATTGATGTTCCATCGAGATCGAACGATAGCGAGACGTCTCTGCCGGGATACGGTGCACAAAATGTTTTACCTCACAGGATAATACTCACTTTACACATTTTCTCAAGTACAATTTTAAGGTACTTGTACTTTACTTGAGTATTTATATGCTACATTATACTATTTTATTTTGATAACTTTGGTCACAGAGCTAAACGAGGTGTAGAAAGAAATATATTTAATTCTATATTGTCCTTTATATCAGAGGTGCTCAATCTTTTTTCATCTTTATTTTTGGAAAAATAAATAAGGGGGGAAATACAAAGGGAAAATAATGAACTAAAACATTTGAAAAATGAATAAATAAAGGCAATACTAAATAGATTAATTAATAAATTAATTATTTCATTAATCACTTAATAATATGGTGGATGGAAGCTGCCAACATAAGAAATAAATATATTAATACCTCGATAAATAAAATTAATTAATTAATGTGCCAATAAATGTACCAAAAATAATATTTAAAATAAATGTAGGCATTACTTAATTGATAAAATGTGATATAAATTGATATTTATGTTTTCATTTCATTCTTTATTTATTTATTTACCTTTGTTAATTAATTCCCCTATATATTTACTTTCCTTTTAAATTTTCTCCTTTTTAAAAATTTATTTTTAAAATGTATTTATTCATTTTTAAATGTTTTTATTTTATTATTTATTTTATTTTATGTAGAATTACTCCGCTGCGCGTCGGGATTCTACATTACCCTGTCGGGGTTCTATTTTCAATAGAATTCAGTTCATCCTACATTATTCCTTACTTACAACAGATATTATTGAACAAGTCTAGGTTGAAACCTAGTATGTGGCTGGACCGCGACCGTTGTGTGTCCAAATTGTTACAGGGATCGTCAGTGAGGGATTTAATTCAACAATATACTATTTGTTGTTACATAGGAAATAAATTACACTGACTGCTTCTTTAAGTTGCAAACAGTAATAATGCAAACAGACTGAGGTGTCATTTACATATCAGTAAACAATAACATCGTCATCCAGCAGTTTCACCAGAGAGTAGCAGCTAAGCTAGCGTTAGCATGAACGAGCTACATGGTGAGTAAATGAGCTCAGCATCAGCAAAACAGCTGAAATTAAATAAACCAAAATGCTGTGAAAGTCTCAATAACTGTCCTGTCAGAAATAACGGTCTTTACTCATCAGAGACACAGTTGACACTTGATGCAGTAAAGTCCACTTTGCACTCCGTTTCTCCAACGTGCTCCTCGTTACGTCTCTTAATTACTGACTGCACAGCTCCATGTGCTCAACAGCACTGAGGGCACTGTGTGTGATATGATGATATTAGACCGTGGACGATTAGAATGTCTCCACGATCTGCCTTTACAGAGAGATCGACATTCTTTGAGTTGCAGTTCTGTGGGTCAGTGTTTCCTCAGTGTGCAGCGCCGCAGTTGAATAATTAGCTGTTGAATTACAATCTCCCCAAACACAATCAATTCACTATCTCTACTTTAAGTAGCCAGCCACCGTTTAGTCTGTTTCTGGTTATTGGTCTTTCAAAAGAGCAGCTGGCAGAAAGGAAGGCTCCCAGCGGATCTCGCTCTCCGCACACGGAGCCTCTCCACTATAGACGCACGGAGCGAGGGACACGGAGGTGAAGTGATGATAATGCTGTCGATAGCATACATGTTACAAACAGGCTCTGTAGTGAATGCCACGCTAACGGCTTGTGTATGTTTGTGTTTTTAGAGCTTGTCCAGAGAATATTCAGTTAAAACAGATCAGTGACGCTCCGTGAATCAGAATCAGAATCACGTACAATGAATTTGTCTCGGTGTCACGGTGCATAACAAGAAACAACGCCAACAAAATATACACAAAACAAAAATAGACAAAAAAATAAACAAGAGAAAAGCAAAAGTATGTACAAGTGAGTAGAAAGCTCCAGAATATAAATAATAAATAATATTACAGTAGGAATATGTAAACAGTACATTGTATGACAGCTGCATAGAATGTGATATGAAGTCATGACACAGATATGTTTGTGACCCCTGGGACTCAATAAGATGATTTACACTGTGATTGTGATGAGTGTTGTCTTAAAGGTTACAACAATGAGCCGCCATGTTTAACAGCAGAGAAAAACCCCCAAACTATCTTTTTTTCAACCTGAAATCTGATGACTTTTCCTAAAGTGACCCTAACATTAGAAAACAAATATTGCCTTTGTTTATATTTCCATGTGAGCTGTATACTAACAGGGTAGGCTGCAAACATTGTCTTAGGGTCATTTTTGACCCAGCCATTATAAAATAATTTACAAACCACAAAAACACAACTCAGACAAAACAAAAACTTTCTTGGGCTTGTCCCTTTAATGACCCCACACATTTCATATCTCGGATAGTGATATATATCATGGTATAGCATGTATTCTGTTAATAACTGCATAAATAAATAGTCTACTGGTATATGAAATAATCACATGGTAAAGCCTATTTGTTATATTCCATATTAGCAAAACAGCTCAGCAAGCAAGGATCAGAACGTAAAGCGTCGTCCAAATGTAGTAAATATTGCTGAAACACAGTTTGGTCGCTGGTTTTTCGACATTGCAATGGAAACAATATAGAAAAATATATATGATAGACATTTTTATATCGCTTTGACAATATATATGTGGGTTGCGGTGACAGACGGGCTGAAATTATATCTAGTGTGTGGATTGTGTTTCATAGACAATCTGGCAACTCGGGCAACATCAGACAAACATACAAGGATCAACGTATTTTATTTTTCCCGGGAGAAATGACAAAACGGGAGGGCTCCGGGAGATGGCCTTAAAATTCGGAAGAAACACAGAAAAAACATGAATGTTGGCAGATATGTCATATCACCCAGCTCTGCAGTCAGAGGCGGGGTCATCTGCTATAAAGGTGCTGCAGAGGACCGTACCCTCACACGTTCACCAAGAACGTTAAAGACTGTTATTGTTCCCTTCACTTTTTCTGAACTGTGAAGAAGAAAAACTCAGATATTCACAAAGTTTGCAGGTTGTTTCTAAATGCAAAATAGATTTGGTTCAACTAAGCTGCTTTATTTTAGGGGTTTAGTGAAGGTGGGTGATTTTTTACCCTCAGGACAAGTGGAGTATACAGAATGTTAGGACTACACAAGAGTTTGCACGACATGCTGACACTATGCTGCTCAGTACTGTGCTTTAATGTACATGTATACTCTCTTTTTGATGTGTAGTGTTTGTATATTGTGTGCTGCTGCATTGTCCTTGTATGTGAGCAAACCAACACAAATTCCTATCAACTATGTCGACATGGCAATAAATGTACTGAATGTTTTATCTTGGTTAAGCGTTAGTGTGCACAGCCATCCCCGTCTGATTTGATTTCTGGGACGATCAACAGGGGGCGCTATCTGCACAGCTATGACTCGGAGGCCCTCTTGACTCTGGTCTCTCCGCCAGTGAAGGTCTTTCAAGGTTATGATGATGATGAAGCTCAGTGCAGCACCACTTCAGTCTGCACTGCCTGGGTCTGATTGTTTTGGGCAATCATGACATAATCCCACTGCGAGCCTCGTACACATTGGAAATTAATTTGGCACCAAGAACACACCAGACCTCCTTTGGTTTAATTTGCCTTTGCAGATGGAGAAATATATTGCAAAGCAATGAGAAGGATGAGGAGTGGTGTTTTCACACAATACCATAACACCGCAGTCATTCTGAATATATTAACATAAGAGCAGAAGAAAGACGTCAATATAATTTTGCCATCTTCTGGCATGACAAGGCACAGGCTGTTTGGGGAATGCTTACCAATGAGGGAGACGCCGCCACGCTGGAAGAATGACAGCGACACAAAAGGCTGTAATGTAATCACTTCATCCGGTCTGAGAAAAACAAAGACAATTCTAAATTTATGTGAGCTGCCATTCTCACTCGCTGTGCAATGAAGTTGCCCTTTTCCATCATAATTAGAACACATTACCACCACAAAGAAATGTAGCCTTTCTTTGGTTTGTCAGGAAGGAAACTCACATTTTGTGAGAATAAACATACATAAATTCCACCTGCTCAGAGATGGTGGACGGCGCTATGAATTAATGCGTCCAGGCATCAAAACATTTCCCAGCTACGATTGCCACAATGTTTTCAAGCAACAAAAGAAAAAGAAAAAGTACTTAAAATATCATGAAAAACCTTTCAGTGCTTGTGCACATACATGTGGGTATCTGGAGTGTTTACCAGCCCACAAACTGTGAAATAAAATGACCCAGTCAGTTTTTTTTGTGGGATTCAACAAACCATTCAGATTTGGCCCAGACATTCAGATATGTCACATGCTAAAATGGAGCGTTTCAGACAGACGGGGAAGGTATATTCAGACAGACAGTATGAGAAATGTATTTTTTTTGAACATTAAAACATGTAAACATGTTCTAAGAAACCCAAATTACACAGCATCACCAGACTAATTCGCAAACACTATTTGCACGGGCCTGATATATAACCAGGGTACCTCATGATTTAAATGATCCCCCCATGTTTAGTAAGCAAAGTCTGCTTGAATTTACTGACATTAATTGAACTGGGCTCTTTAGTTCCAATTTTTCAACTCAAGTGATGCATCATCCCCATCATTCGCATCTAATCACGTCTTTACATTGACTTTATATGTAATTCACTCACGCAAATTGTTTTATTCATGGCCGGTGTGGCCATAACATAATATTATCACATGACTTCTGTGTTTGGCGAAATATGGTAAGGAATTTACTGTGGAATTTTTACTTGACAAATTACGGACACGGCAGATCCACACGGGATTAAGATCTCAGACGATCTCCGTAATGATTACAAATGACTAGAGGTCCCCAGGTAATACCAGTCCTGTGCGAGTAGGGCTTTAGTCAGGAATCTCTCAGTTTATTATCGACGGCGTAGACCAAAAAGCCTCTGGATGCAACTGGATAGATCTACAACCAATCAGAGCAACGCGCTGAGCGGCACATGCAAGTTAGAGTGGAGCTGTGGTCTGTTTTGAAGCAGGAAAAAATGGCCGCCTGGTCATAAACTTTCTCAAATTACAGCTAAAAAGAACATTAAAAAATGTGTTTCTGAAAACATTTTAGGCAATACAGTAACATAATCTTGATTTGTATTTGATCAACACCGCCTAGTTTGACAGTTTGATCAGAATTTCACGATCCTGGTACATTATGTTGACAGATATTTCGGCAGCCATCTTGGTTGTTTATAAAAATGCCTCACTGTCAATCATCTTCTTAAAAACCCGCCCAATATGAGATGAGCGGTTGTGATCGGATCGACAAAGTCCCTGGCTACTGGAAATCTGTTTGAATGGGAGAGGGGTCAGACGTGTCTGCCAGAGCAAATGAAACATGAGCTCAGCAGATACAGCTGGTTCAACTACAAAATAAAAGTATGAACCTGAAAATGAGCATAACATGTCCCCTTTAAAAGTGTGCCATTTGTTTACATGCTGTACAAAATGACCAAATCCTGACATTCATGAACAAAACCTTGATAATTATTCTGCAAAAATATAAGAATTTATCTGATTCACATTTTCTCCAAAACACTACAGACAATTCTGCATTTCTGGCACCATCCTCACAATCCCAATCTCTTGTGTTCTCATGGAAACCATTTAAAATGCTAAACTGCAATGATCACACCGAATACTCACAGCTCTGACAACAATAATGAATTTGCCAAGGGCAAAGAGATGATGATGTTTAAGAGATGAATAGATGAATGAATCAATTAGTGACAACCCTGCAGAGTGCGACAGGCGGAAGAGCACCCAGGGGTGCAGAGCTGGATCTGTCAAGAAAGGCCATTTTTTCCAGATCCTATGACAAATTGCAACTTTAATTGTGACACCTGAAAGCTGCCCTACTTTCTAAAATGTGACTCCATTCTGGATTTGTAGTATGCCCGAACACACTGCACCTACAGGGTTGGGGAGTAACGGAATATGTGGAACAGGAGTACGTATTTAAAATACAAGATTTGAGTAACTGTATTCCCTTACGGTTTGAATTGTTGATTTGTTTGTATGTTTGTCAGCAGGATTACAGAAACAATACTGGCCTGATTTTCATGAAACTTGGTGGAAGGAAGAAAACATTACATTTTGAAGTGGCTCCAAATCATGGGGCAGATACACAATTTATGGTTTCTTTTGTTAACATTGCAAGATAGGCGGAGGTCTTCACTCTCAGAGTGCCGTTCTAGTTTGCTTTTGTTTTATTTGCTCTAAAATTCATATGAGGCACACATTGTGGAAATATAATACCCAGACAAATGAGCTCAGCAAGATGATTTTGAAGTAATCCAAAAGTAATCCAAAGTTACACATTCAGTAATCTATAGTGTAATACATTTTAAAAGTGTTTTAAAACACTGCATCTGCCTGCAGAATTGTACACAGTTGTTGCATCACTATATTTGTGTTGTATTTGGCTTATACAGAAACAGGACACACTATGCTCAACACATTTAAAAAAAAAAAAAAGTAAATTCCTGGAAGCAGCTTGTTCAATGAAAACACAACAACAATGGAGCCTATAGGCAGTTTAATTTAAATACAAAATGCAGTAGTGCCATGACATAACACGGATTGTAATGATTACTTTCCTGCAGTCTTGTGTTATTTACACGTTTTCATTTGTGTTTTGACAGAAGGAAGTATTTTCTCTCTGAGCATGCCAATTATTACGAAACAAATGCAAACAAACTCACATGGGAAATAGGAATGCCTGCTGTGTGTCATAGCTGAGATTCAGTCACATTACATTTTAATGGGGATAAAACCAGATAAGAATATGTCACACACAATACTAAATCTTTGCAATGTCTTGTCAGCTAAAGAGGGGATTACAGGTAGGAGCAGGATGCACAGGCTTTTCTGAGATTTGAACAGCAAAGATGCTTTGCAAGCATTCTGATTTTCAGCTAAGCACCGCACATTAGCAAACACCGAGATGCAGATGTCAAAAAACAAAAATATATAGACTGACGATTTGACTCAGGATGATCCACATTAGAGTAGAAAGATGATAATTGATGCAGCATTTTCATGCCAATTGTGGGATTGTTAATATCAGATATATTGTTTGTTACATGATAAAAAAGCAAACATGAACTGCAGCAACTTCATGTGAACTGATGGTACGTGATGAACTGCACTGATGACAGAAGGGAAAGAATTGATGAGTACTTTCTGTGCAGAGACGTTTCTCACCGTCTCAGGAGGAATGTGAACAAATCAGCAGCATGATTCACTAACCTGAGCACAAAATGTTTAATGTTTACATTCTTTTTCCGTGGCAAAATTATGTGAATACAATATGAACTGGATGTTTAATTTTCATGTCCAATGCATGAAAAAAAAACAGTTAAGTTTGTCTAATGTTTGGTCATGATGTTAAGGTAGGTAAACAAAAACATGTGCATAATGGCCATTGCACACTGAGTCTGTTTTTTTGCGTTCAAAATTGTTGCACGTTTAACAATAAATACGAAAAGTAATGTGTTGTAATTCGTACATAACGCACATAATTGTAAGACATGAGGCCCAGGTTGTCACATCCCAAAATGACATTATATTTGTAGACGGCGCCCTCCAGTGGCTGCAGTCAGTGTAGCCTCATCAAACCAGTCTGCAGACAGAGTTGTTTAAACGCAGAAGTGAGGCGTCGTGGTTTAAAAGACACAAAGACGATGAGATGATGCAATGCCAGTTTTTTACTAACCATCCCAATTCATTTTGTTGTCTAAACCGAACTGCTTTTGTTGTCTAAACATACCGAAGTAATCCCGTTTCACAACGTTAATCACAATGTTGATGATGTGTGTATCAGACGACCGGCACATGTATTTAAAACAGAACACGGAAGTATGAATTTTTAATGCAATCTGAGTGTTTTTTACTAACCATCCCAAATCATTTTCACAACACACAGCGGAGGGCGGAACACGCGTGTTTAAAACGGGCATACATTTTCATATATCATACGACCCGTTCATGAGAATGAGTTGCTCTTTTACGTGAACTTGCACAGAACTTGAAAGTTAAAACACCATTTGCATTTTCACACGCTGCTGATTTCACAACGTTTCCAGTAACCAGCGGATGCAGAAAACATCACAAACTCAAACGGAATGAAAACAGCTAAATCAGACGACAAAGCCTCATTGCTTTGTTTGGTTTTGTTTATGTCTCTTTAAGAGCTTTGCCCCCGAGTGCACCCGACGGCCGAACACAATGAACAAAGGTCCATTAATTTGGCGCCCAGGAGCAACTCACAACTCCTTGCTAATTGCTGATTTCTCCGCCAGTCAGTCAGCCCTCGAGTCACAAGTGGTAGTGGGTGGGAGGTGTGTGTGTGTGTGTGTGTATGTGTGTGTGAGAGTGAGAGAGTATTGATGATGGGGGTGGTAGTGTTGCCAAATCTTGATGGATCTGCCCCTGTAGGTTGTTTGCAGCTCTGGTCTGAGCATCAGTCCTATCGGCATGTCCATAATTCTCAATGGACACATTGGAGAGCCAAAGGGGACTCATTGAGAAACCCTTATTGAAATTCTCAATCTTCTTGACACAAAAACAGGAATAAGGAGCGACACGGCAGCTGCAGAACTGTATTCAGTTTGCTGGAGAGGAGGTGCACACAAAGCCACACAGAGACGAAGAATTGGGTTCGTTCATGGCGGAGCAGCTTGCATCGGAGCGTGATAAATTACAGGTCATCAAGGTGATAAAGCACTGAGCTGGGAATGGGATTGTGCCTGTAAGGCAGTGTACCAGGCAGCACACACGTGAACTGATATATGTTAGTCCCAGAGCAGTCTGGATAAGAGAGATACGCAGCAGAGCACGTTTCTACCCGTGATAATGTAAATAGAGGCTATCCACTTACCGGGTGAATGCCGATGCCTCTCCTCAGCTGAAAAAGCTCCCCGGGGCCGTGTTGTATACAGAAAAAAAAGAGAACACCCACAAAGTGCTGACACAAGTGGATGGCTTTGAGTAGGGTAAGCTCTCTCTTTTCAATTACTGGTCTATCTCTGCGTGTTCCTGCGCCTGTATTCATGTGAGTCTGACATCTACAACTTGAGGCATCTTTTTTTCTCCAGGTTGTTTGGGAATTCACTTGAGGCCTTTATGGACATTCATGCCAGAATCTGTTCAGCTGGAGTGGAGATGAAAGGCATCTTTTGGAGACTTTTGGAGGGTTGTAATGGCTATGATGAGATGTGTGAAATGCTCACTAGGCGGTCACGAAATCTTGATTGAGGGGTAGTGAGGCCATCTTGATTTTAAGGGGTGTAAGATAACTTTAAAAGAAAATAAACTGTGTTATTTTTTTGTTATTTCTTTGATTATTATTTAAGATCTAAACTTAAGTATGAAGTTAAACAACCAAAGAGCCATTAGAAGTTAGAACAATGCAGCGTCAGGGAGAATAAAACAATTAATCTGTAAAGAAAAGAAGCCTATTAAGTATGTATAGTTAAAAACAGAGAATTGAATAAAGAATTCCTAAAATTAACAAGAAAACCCATCTCTGATGAAATATTCACAGGAAATAGTCAAAATCCATCCAAATGTCTTGTGGAAAATATAACACCAAACTCTCAAACTAATATGACATATTAACAAATCAATACGTGTCAGCAAAAAAAACCCATAACTCTATAAACATAAGATACAAGACGTCAAATGTCACAGTATTCTTGTCAATTTGGCATCAATATAAAGATCCATAAAGATAAACTGTATTCATGTAAAAATTGACCAATACTGTAACTTTATCACTCAGTGAACTTTGGCACTCAGTCAGTGAGCGACAGTTTCCCATCTATAGGGCTGGGCCCCCCAGCGTTGCTGCGGTCCAGCCAAAAATTAATGATAAGAGGAAACATGTTTGATTTTATCAGAACGTCGAGATAAGACAAAACCGCTTGGACTGACGACCTTACACCAAACGATCAAAATCACGGCAGCGTGCCAGAACTCCAGCAAAACTCTCCGACATTGAACATTAGTCTGCGGCAGTGAAACTGCTTGCAAAGTCGTTTGGTGAAAGGCGAGCATTAGTTGTTGAAGACACAATAAAAGCTTGCATGACAGTCTGCAGTTGCAGACTTCAGTTAGAAATACCGAGCAGTGTCAGGACTTAAAGCTTGAAAAACAGCAGTAGCTTCAAATGTTTCTCACTTGGTTTTAATGGAAACTGCGAAAAATATAAATAATAAAATGATTACGTTGATGAGATTCTCAAGGCCTCAGTATACTTCAGATGGAGGTCGTAGCCGACAACGTGCCGTCGAAAGGCAACGTCTTTATACCTGCTCCGTATGGCCACACTCAGTGGTGGGCCGAAAAATGAATCCCACTGTCTCTTTAAAAGAACCGATCCCTTTAAAAGAACTCTGTCCTTTGCACGTCTTTGTAGTCGCAAAAAATAGATTTTACTTTTCCAGTTTGGATCTGACCAGACTTTCACACCAAATCCTTTGATCGCACCAGTAAAAATCTCAAGCATGGTGGAAAAAAATCATAAAGAATGGGGATATCGGGTCAGAAGATCACAGTCCACACTTTTGTGATGTAGCCCTTAGCATACTAGTTAAATATAAAATGATGTAACGCTCTTAATTTTACGCTCTTCCTCACGCAAACTACATACTTGCATGTACATGTATGAAGACAGATAAGGATTCCTCACAGCTCATGCAAAAAACAAACATACAAAGCACTCAGCTCCACTGTGGAAGGACAGAGTGACGTGTTTGCCTTTCTTTCTTGCTCTGATCTTTCGAACCAATCTCAAGAATCAAACTGACAGCCGTCTCTAACCTTTAGAGCAGCACATTCCTGATATGACACTGTGAAATCCTCCGAGGTGCAGAGCCACAAAAGGCTCTGATCATTCAATTGAGGCTCACAATTAAAACCTAATTGTGTTCAGAAAGCCATTCAACAGAGCTCACAGTGGAGATCCGGCAGGTTGAAACGAGGTTATTATGCAAAACATAGAAGACAAAGGGAGGCTATTTGCAGTTAATTAACGTGGTAATTTTCGTAGTAACTGTCTAATAATTTACAGCGGAAGGAAAGCGGGTACTTAGGCCTCTCTGCTTACTTTTACTGGAGCGATTGCCTCGTTTGTAACCTGGCTTGACCGTGCATTTGTATGGCCCTCACACTCTTCCAGAGGAGTTATTGATTCCCCGTGTCTCACTCATAGGCATGCACAGGCACGATAATAAGTAAATCCATCTTCTGTCAGGCCCTGCTGAAGGGAGTGCAGTCCTGAGGGGATGAGGGCAACACATTCAGGTCCAATTTTCCTGTCTTTTGTTGAGGCTTTTTACCATCGTATTGTTTTTCCTGTACAGTCCCAACATGACGCACTGAGCTGCACCAACGCATGAAGTGCGAGGGGACTCCATCACATTTGGGACCCTCACCAGCAGAGAGAATCCAATAATAGAATAAATTCATCCGTGGTGGTTTAATTAACGTGTGCTGTTGGAGTGGAACAAAGCTACTTGATGGGATAAAAACACCCAAGCAAAGACACGAGTGCACTTCATGAGAAAGATACACCGAAGCTGTAATGTACAGGGGAGATTATTCTGGATTCGGCCTAGTCCACATGTACACGGGTGTTTTTAAAAACGTGGCTTTTTTTCTGGTGCGTTTTGGCCTTTTGTACATGCACATGCCGGTCGCGGTGGTAAACTGATGTCGTGATTAACGTTGTAAAACTTTGTTAGGTTTAGGCAACAAAACGATTTGGTATGGTTAGTAAAAATACACTGGAATTGCATTAAAATCCATACTTTCAGGTATCTGCTATACAACAGTGCTGCCTAGTGGTAGAAAGCAGTATACATAAGGATAAAATAACAACACGTTATTTGTGGAAATATGTCCGTCTTTGCAGCGCAACATTTGTTACAGTCTGAGTCTGAGATAACACGAGATAACGACTGTTATCATGTTACATGTCAGATGCCTTTTTCCCAAAAAATGGTTTCTGCCATTTTAGGTAGATCTTATCATGCTGATGTATGTTCATTTTTCTGATAAGTTTGATTTTAATTAGTTATTTGATGTTATAAAAACGGGCTGAAACGTCATGATTGACAGCTGTGATTGACTCGCGATTGGTCGGGTGGGTGTGTGGGCGGGACTTAAGATACCGCCCGGTCACTGCAGTGCAGACTCTGGTTGCAAAATTACAAGATGGCAGCACCTGTATCTGGGATATTTTGGCTTCACTTTTTTACAGTGGGGGAAAGTGGAGACGCATCGTCCATTTTATATACAGTCTTTGGTACACTCACATTTTATATGTACACATGCACAGTGGGGGGCCCCATAAAAATGCAATTCAGTCAAAAAATGCATTTGGTCAATTTTGCTTGATCAAACGTCATATTATTAAAAGTTATTAAAAATTAATAAATAACACCATGCACATCTGAGTGTTTGAACAACCAATTAAGATGAAGGGGCCCCACTTAGGGATTTTTAGGGCACCTGTATAGAGCCTTAATGTGATGTTTAAGGGGGTTTATAGATGTCATTGCAGAATGTGCCAATATGAGCCCCTTTTCACAATTTCATTGGGGTGTCCAAGCATTTGCCTGGTTTGTCACTCCTGGCGGTGTGCCCCTGCATATGCATTAACCAATATTAAACATACTTTATATGTCACCATGAATAAAACAAACAAGCAACAACAAACAGAAACCAAACGTGGGTTAATTTTCCTCAATGCCCTGTTTCAAAAGGTAGAATCCCTGATCTTGACGCTGCACACAAGTAGTAATCTGCACTTTTTTTCTTTTCTTTTTTCTTGCCACATATAGTGACAAATTGTCACTAAATGCCATGTGTCAAGGCACTATTTTGTCCATCATAATTTGACTGTCAGTGCTAGAGACAGAGGAAATGGGATGTGAAAATGAGTGTGGTCGATTGAGGTCCAACAATGAAGGTTACACACATTTTCAGCTGCGAGAGAGACAGAAGCAGGGGACACACAAAGGCAGGGTGGGAGAGCAATGTTAAAGGATATTTTACCATGTCCTATTGGATTAGGCCTGGAGATTGATATCTTCCAGTCAGATGAAGCTCTGATGTGAGTGATCCAGCCCCTCCATCATTGTGACATGCGGCTCTTGGCTAACGCTCATCCGTGTTGATGGGCACACCCTACGCCACAAGGGCCCTGGCTAACATACCCACCTTCCTCTCTCCCTCGTCTCTGTCCGCCTCACTCTGCCATCTCTGTTCTTTTATTTCTATTGCCCTTCTCCCCTGTTTTCTGTCACCATGTCATGTCCAATCACTGTTTGGCTGGCCAGGCACTCAGTCGGGCAGGCAGGGAGCAGGAGCCCCAGGTAGAGAACTGCCTAACAGGCGTCAGGATGGGCACTGAAATGACTCTAATAATGGGGTCCCCGTGTGGCCCAGACAGGCCAGTCAGTTAGCAGGGCCAGAATGGGGAGTAATAAGTGTTTGATGTCTGCAGGGGAAGCAAGTGTGAAGGAGTACAGCCAACCCTGGGCACTCCGGTCAGGCAGGTGCAGCCAGCCAGGGTCTGAGGGGACCGACTGTGGAACAAGACGTCAGATTAGTATTGATATGTGTCACGCTGGAGGTTGCCAGGCTGTTTGTTTAAGAGAGTGTCTCAGAGTGGTAGCAGCCACGCGGTAATTGATGTCTAGCTCAAGAAGAGAAGCTAGAGGACAACCTGATGCTGAGTGAAAGGCAAGAGCTTTATGAAACAACCATTTTTTCGTGGACCCCACGGGGTCCTTGAAAGTTTGCGAATTTGAGGGGGAAAAAAATCAAGGCCTTGACAGTTTTGGAAAATAGACATAAATAGACATGGGTCTATTTATGCGCCTGCCCAGACAGTTTCTAATCTAATTCTGTGTAATAAACAATCTGATGGCGTCAGGTTACGAACAACGGTGTCCTGGGTCAAAGTCCTGTGTTTGTTTGACCCATCCACCCCTCCCGCCCACTCTAAATGGTCTTTCTCAGTCTTAATATTACATTACATGACTTCCTGTTTTGCTCACGTCATGATTATTATGGCCACTAGAGGGCACCGCCTAACAAGAAACGTAAATATGGGTTGTAATTGCTGCTTGTACAAACGACCTATGGTGTTGTTTTTTGGTGGAGGACAGTCTGCATTATGGGAGCTTGTTAGGTGAAGACTACTGCAAATTATGATCAATTCAGGAAGTCAAAGCTAATAGTGGGTGTTGGAAAATAGACATAAATAGACATGGGTCATTGAAAGTGAATGGAAATTGAAGGTCTTACATTCTGCTGTCTGCATGTGTCTCCTGCAGCAGCCTGGTCTCCTAAAAACTATGTTTCCATACAACTGCATTCTCAATTATGTTTCTAGGAGAAACATGTTTTCTACCGGATTACATTTGTTTTTGATGTATTACAAAAACGTTTCCAATCAAAGTCCAAAAACACGGACTTTTGCCCAAGAGACTGCGGTCCATGTCCCGAAACTAAAAATCAACGACAATCTAACAAGCATAGTAATCGTATTTTCTTACGTAACAAACATACTTATTTGAACCAGAGACAATTGATAAACCGAGATCCTGCTACTCAGAGTCATTTCCTGTATCTGTGTCACGTGTGTTTAGTTACGGCCCCGCCTCTTTAGGAGTCTAGCAGCAGTTCTGAGTGTATTGATTATTGATTCCAATGGGAGAAGTGAACGTGAACACAGATTATGATCGATCTTTTCGCCCCGTAGTCATCAAAGTAAATATTGGACCCAGTTTTCTCAAGAAGCCACATATCTGCTGAACAATCTGACACTAAAATGATTTTGCAGACGGACAGGTCAGGAGAAAATTAACGTTGTTCGAGATAATAACTGGGACATGAACTCCTGGGTGAAAGTCCTGAGTTTGTTTGGCCCGCCCACCCTCAGCGTGTTTTCTCGCTCTAAATAGTCCGTTACATCACTCCTGGCTTTTTGGCGCCATAACACAGCAGGGAGACGCCTAACAATAAAACGTCAATATGGGTCGTAATTACTCTGAGCACTAGGGGTGATATTTCAGTAAACGCTCAGAGGACAGGCTGGAACACGTGGTACACTGAAGGGTCCCGGTTTGGGGGATTTAAAATATACTAGTCACCCTATATAAATCTATTCTTAATTTCAGAATCAGATTTATTGCCAAATAGTTTTCACATACGAGGAATTTGTGTTGATGTAATGGTGCATAACAAACAGAAACATGGAAGGTAAGAGAAAAAACAGAAAAAACAACACAAAAAGGTATATATACAAGTGAGAAAAAACTCCAAAAGACAGGTGGAATAATATTACAATAAGGAATATGTAAACTATGTTCTGTGTAGAGCTGCATCGTAAATAAGTACAAGGAGTATGTGCAAATGTTGACAGTATAAGCAGTATATGTAATGTGCAAGTATAACAGTAAAAATTGCGTTAGTGTAACGCATCATGAGATATGAGTTGAGTGCTCTGATGTGTGTGTGTGTGTGTGTGTGTGTTGGGGGGGGGGGGGGGAGGGGAATTAATTTTTACTTTCCCGTCCGCCTTCTTATCCTAATTCCATTGCTATTTCTTTTTTCTTTCTCTTTTCCCTCCATGTATACATTCTTCCATCATGTCCCTCTTTTTCTCCTCTCTCTCAAAACATCCTGGATAAGGTAGCCATGGAAACACAGTCGAAGTGTGTTTGTGACAAAATAGATTTTGTAAAGGCCAATCCATGGATTACTTACCTACTACTACACACACACACACATACACGCACACACACACACTCCAACTTTTGTGTTCCCGTCTCTCCTCTTATCTCTCTCTGGGGATAGCCTTAATCTGTTGCTATGGATACCAACATGAGGGGATGAATCCTTCTAGAAGAAACTTTGAAGCACTTTAAAAGACACAAGCATGAAAGAGACGACATGTTAAGGAGATTGTCCTGCTGGTCAACTTTTCATACCCATTCGCTGATAACATTCAGAGTCTGTTTAGTTTTTTTTAGTCGCAGTGAGGAGCCCCTCCTATCTGCTCTGCTGCAGGCTTGTCTTAGGCCACATCCACATGACTACCTTTTCGTTTGAAAACGCATAACTTTTGCTACATTTAGGCCTACCATCGACACTACGCCGGCGTTTTTGAGCCCCGAAAACGGAGACATTTGAAGATGCTGCTGACCCCGTTTTCATTGGAAAACTCCGGGGTTGTGTTGTAGTGTATACAGGTGATATCCAGAGACATTTGGAAACGATGACGCAGACATCCACGTTGGCTTACTGATTGGTTCTTAGCAGTCATGACGTGTCCTTCCCTGATTCGTCACGCTCCTATCATGTGACTCTTTCCTGGAAGAAAGCAAACAACAACAGTCTTGACTCGCAGCAGAAACGGTGGATAAACTATCTTTGATACCAGTAATTCAACATGGAGAACGAATTACAGGCGTTGCTGACTTTGTTGTCGATGCTAGCAGCTGTTGTGCAGTTAAATGTGCAGGAGGCAAGATATTATTCGAGCGCTTTGCAACAATTCCCGTGTCCAGCAGCGTTATCAGCTCGCAAACACATCGCCCTATCAGAATAAAAGCAATGAGTTAAAAAAAGAAGGGATTCTGTGCAAAGAAACGCTTTTAATCTGAAACGAAAACAGGAAGTGTTGTATTCTACAGATACGGACGTTTGCCGCGAGCGGCCCGCAGTGAAAATAGGCGAGACTCCTGAAGTCCAGATGGCACGCAGCTGAGAGGAGCATGCCCAGTGTACGTGAATAGTCCCATGCATTTTCAAACAAAAACGTAGTAGTGTGGATGTGAACATAGACTGTATATGAAGATGGTCGACATGACAGCTCCCCAAAAGTGAAGGCAAAACATCTCTATCGCCCCCTGGTGGCTGGCTGCACTATAGGTCATAAACCCCGCCCCCTCCATGTTAGCAGATGAGACATGGGCCAAACTAAGAAATCAAAGTACACTTCAAATACATTTTTAGAGATTTTTAAAGATTTTTAAAAAGATTTCTGTCATTTTAGGTAGTTATTATTATGCTGATGTATCTTCAAGTGTTCATTTTCCTGATAAGTTTGGTTTTAAGTAGTTAGTTGATGCTATAAAAATGGGGTGGAACGTCGTGATTGACAGCTGTGATTGCATGCTTTTGGTCGGGCGGGTGTGTGGGCGGGACTTTGAGACCGCGGTCTGATCACTATGCCTGATCACTACGCCGCAGACTCTGGTTCCAAAATTACAAGATGGCAGTCCTCTGTATTTATATACAGTGTATGGTTTTTGGTTTAGAAGCTTTTATTGGTGATGTTTCACGGTAGAAAGTGTTGCTACAGTGCCGTTATTCCCCTGCAATGACAGTGAGCGCAGATGTGGAAGACCTAAAAACACTGACCAATCAGAGCAGACTTGGCTTTTTTTTTTGGGGGGGGGGCTTAAAGAGGCAGGTGCTAAAATGGAGCTTTTCAGACAGAGGGGTGAATATATTCAGACAGTATGAGAAAATACTGTCTTTTGAACATTAAAGCATGTAAACATATCCAACCCAAAATACAAGTATGAACCTGAAAATGAGCATATGTCCCCTTTAAGAACTTCTCTATGCAAAAATGTCACATCTGCTGAAGGATGTACTGTGTAACATTAGAGTGTAATATAATGCAACAGATGCACGCCGGGCCATTTTCATATTCATTCACCACAAAATGTAGAGGAAGTGGTTGGACTGTTATATTGCACAGCACACATCTCCAAATGGCAGTCTGCCTATCTTTGAATTTTAATGAGACACATTGCTGCGGAGGCAATGGCTTTGATAAACCTTACTTTAATTGGAAACATTTGTCTGGTCTGTATCATACAGTGTAATCATTACTTTTCATTTCAGTCATTAGTATGCCTTCCCTTTACATTTCCAGCAAAGTCTGCACAGACGTGGTGTAGAATTTCCATGGAATTTACACTTTGCCAGCTCAATATGGTTATATATTTTTTTAGCTCCTTCATTCCTGAAAATGGTGTGAACGCAACTTTTGTCTTTGCAAACTGCAACATTTTCATATGCAAACTGAACACCCTTTATTCAAAGAGCCTCTCCCATTTTTTATCCTGTAACTGTGCAGTGTCTTCACCAAACAAGTCTTCGCTGTATGCTCTCATGTGATGAGCGATGCAAAAAAGGAAAGATACTGGGCATTTATTCATACACCTCCGTGTCTGTGATAGCTGTAGACAGAGGCATTATGTTTCCGGGTCCCATTCTTGTGAACGTGATATCTCGAGGGAATTTCTTCAAATTTGAACCAAACGTCCACCAGTGGCGTCTCCACCACTTATATCTACTTTAAACTAGAGACCTGCTAACGCCTAACGGTAAGCGGTACGCTAAGCAGCAACTTCACCTCGTCGTCCGTCCACATGAGTCACATTTCAGTTTCTCCACA
>JAOVVB010246551.1:0-21027 GCA_028570985.1 Heterobranchus longifilis | reverse complement strand
GAGAAAAAAGTCGTAATGTTTTGAGAAAAAAGTCGTAATGTTTTGAGAAAAAAAGTCGTAATGTTTTGAGAAAAAAATCGTAATGTTTCGAAAAAATAAGTCAGAATGTTTTGAGAAAATAAGTCAGAATGTTTTGAGAAAATAAGTCGTATTGTTTTGAGAAAAAAGTCGTAGTGTTTCGAGAAAAAAGTCCCAACAAATCAAGAAGTAAGGTAAAGTGATTCCAGTGTGTTTTAAACATATTTCGTTGATTATCGGGATAATATCGTGATTATTTTGTCCAGGGTAATCGTGACATGAAATGTTCATATCATCCCGTGCATTATTGGAACAGATCTATTTGCATGAATATACTTCCTGCATTGTAATAATGCATGCTGGGTAATTTTTACCTTGTCTCTGGTGTTGAAAGTGGTTTGACAGCGTGGGTCGAA
Organism: Heterobranchus longifilis; assembly: GCA_028570985.1. Taxonomy (NCBI): domain Eukaryota; kingdom Metazoa; phylum Chordata; class Actinopteri; order Siluriformes; family Clariidae; genus Heterobranchus; species Heterobranchus longifilis. The sequence goes on along the minus strand of JAOVVB010246551.1, from coordinate 20,593 downwards.
TTCGATTGTCGGACTTTCACAGCAGGAATAATCGGAGCGGCTCTCCGTCACCGCAGAGTTTCCGCTCACAGACGTCACAGACGCCCACACTGGCAACACAGATTATACAGACATTATATATATTCTGCTTTATAGAAGACTTTATTGTGGATTTTAAACCAGTTGTCTCATCCGATTTAAATACATGTGGTCGAAAATCTGCTTTTATCTTTTATTTTTGACAAAACCTTATTATACAGTGAGGAGTGCCATAAAAAAGAATACATCTGTAAAAGAATAAGAAAATAAATGTCATGTCAATAAAGGAATAGCAAAAGCAATAGGGAACAGAATAAGGGAAAATAAAGGGATACAAATAAATATACAGAAAAATAGAGTAATTTATATTTTTTTAAATATGAATAAATACTTACAGAAATAAATGAAAATGAATGAAATGGTTGTAACTATTCTTTTATATTTTATTTATATTTTCACATTTATTTATTATTTTATTTATTTATCTTTATATTTCCACGATTATATTTAGATTTTTTAAATTGACTTATTTATTATTTTTATTTATTCCTCTATATTTCCTCATTTTTTTATTTACTTATTTTATTTATTCCACGTTTATTTATTTACTTTTCTTTTTTATACTTGTATTTATTTATCTAATTATTAATTATTTTAGTTATTATATATCCTCAATTTTCTTTATTTACATATTTATTATTAGATTTATTCCTCTTTATATTTCTACATTCATTTTCTTATCCTTTTATATATTTATTTTTTATGGCGCTCCTATGACTCCATAACCTGAACGCCTCAATCAATGAAAACATATTTATTTATTTTTAATTTGCACTTAAAATCCAGTGCTCATACAATAAAACAAAAATACTTATTTTAGACCTCCATAACTTGTTTCGGTTTTCTTTATTTCTATTTTTCTCCTGAGTTGTGACAAGCATTACGTAGCATATGTTTATTAATAATAAAGTAATTAGGCACTTAAACATACCACTTTCACATACCACGTCACTCAGTGGAAATTTCCAAACCTGATATGAAATATTATCAGTTTCCTAGTTTACTCTGTGGAAACTACCTCCTCTTTCTGGAAAGTCCGGGGGAATCCCACAATGCTGCTTTTACTTTCATATACGGTTAATAATATTCATGTAAATACAACATTATGATGCCGAACAACGTATTATTACATGATTAAATAGTTGATATTAGTTTGAGGCATCTCAAATACAAACTATAACTAGCAGTAAAGTTTTTTTTTAAATAGTAAAATGTTGGTGCAGGATCTGCAGGCGACGGGACGACAGCTTGCTGATTAGCTAAACGAAACGTCAACAATGGTCGCAAACCATAAACATACACAACTAAATCATAAACAAAACATAAATAATCTTTCTGCACAGACACTCTATTCATTATTTTCTAATTCACACTCCAAAAAAACGTTAATCCGCTCTCTCCCACAAAGTGACGCCGAACTTAATTGGAAAATCTGTCAATTGTATATATTCTATCTCGCTGCATATATCTTTAAGCAGACAAAACAAAACCTTAACATATTTTCTAAATCTACATTATCTGGTCTTCAATTCGGCTCGTGTCAAACTGACTTCCATCTTGTAATAAGTGTAAGTAATAGGGTGCTGTTTGAAATTTGACTAAGTGCTATGATGCCGATTTACACTGTTAATAAATGGCATACATGTTTGCTCTTTGAGGTATGCGTGTGTGTTACAAGCACGGAGGATGTTCAATTGATAATTTTGTTAATGCGGTTGGCTAGCGGTTAGCTAGCGGGACCACAGCATCAAAACATAACCATAATTATAACAATTAATCACAGACTTAAAGTGGAGAAAGCATGCACACTCACCGAAAATGATGAGTGAGCGCAACAGATGCATCCAAAGCATGTTTCCTGATGATGATTCAATATAAAGCCGTGGAGACATGGATCTAAAAGTTTGATGATGGAGCAGATTTGACAGATTTGATGGCTAAATCTCGCAAGACCCTCCTCCAATCCACGGTGTGCATCATGGTGTGCACGCGACGTGGGAGCCTCCTCCGGCTTCACCCTTCACGTTAAAAAGACACAAACGATTTCTGATAAACAGTTTCGTTTCCTTGAAAAGGCGGGTTCAGCCTACTCGGTTTTCCCCGGAAGTTGCAGCAGCAGCAGCAGCAGAATATATAAGAGAAGTCGTTATTGTGAAACTGTCTCAGTCGAAGCTCCTGTCTCCTCTGGTCTCTGGACTACATCTTCTTCTTCATCATGTCAGATATTATGAACTCTGCTCTGCTGCTCTCTCTCTGTAAGTTTTTATTTTTATTTTAACATTCCTAATTATCACCAGCCCTAATGCACTTTTCTCAAAATGATTGCATTTAATCTATTACTACATAATCTATACACTCAATTACTGTAACTAATTACAAAGTAAATGCAATTAGTAATATATGTAATTAAATTACAGTTACTAATCATAATGCTGGGGATTACAAAGGGGTTACATCTGAATATATTATTTTCATTGAAAAAGCTTATATTTATATAATATGTTCTAAATATTGAGCGGGACAATTTTTATTATTTTATTTATTTCTCTTTATATTTCCACAATTATTTACTTTATTGTTTTATGTATTTCTCCTTATATTTCCACATTAGTTTTGTTATTATTTTGCAGATGTATTCTTTGTAATGGCACTCCTATGACTGCATGTATTTGTACTCGACATAATGAAGTACCTGTGTGTATTCTTGTGTTGTCAGGTGTGTGTGTGGCTGCAGGCGCGGTGCTCACAGACACTATGTTGGAGGTTAAATCTGTTTTTGGTGCAGATTGTTCTCTGGAATGCACCGCTAAATACAAACCTGGTGTCCAGTACAGCGCACTGCGCTGGTACAAGGTAAAACTGCACTTACTGCATGCATACTTAAGGCAAAACTACATCTTACATGTACAAGTATACAAAGCTCCAGGAAGGAAATGACGCTGTCGACATTCAAATATAGTGGACTGTTACTTCCTGTTTCCTCCTCCCTCTGAAAGTACAACATCTATATACTACAGTGTGTCATAAATATATAGTATAATAACAGTTTTTCTCTTGGTAGTACTTGTACAGCTAGTAAAAGCAGTCGCAGTAAAGCAAGTACTTACACAGGCAGTACTTTAGGAAGTAGAAATCCCACAGTCTAAAAATACTCCATTACAAATGTCCTGAATTCAAAATTTTACTTCAGTAAAAGTGCAGAAGTATTATCAAAGTATCAAGAATAAAATTACTCATTACTCCTTTCAGAGTATTAGTTATATTATTATAGATTATAGATATTATATTATTACTTATTTCTTACTTATTTCAAGTAAAACTTAAAGTAAATCCCTGCCCCTTTCTCATTTCTCCTGTTAAAACATATATGATTTAAACAAATTCACAAATGTATTTTATATATATATATATATATATATACTAACTATAAGTATCAGATACAAGCAGTGCAGTAAAAAGTACAACTCTGAAATGTAGCAGTATAGCATAAAATGAAAATACTCAAGTAAAGTACAAGTATGTTAAAGCACAGTACTATATACACTCTCAGGGGTCATTTATCTGCATTGAAATACTTTAACTTTTGATACTTTAAGTACATTTTCTCGATAATACTTTTGCATTTTTACTTCAGTAACATTTTCAATTCAGGACTTTGACTTGTACTGGAGTTTTTTACAGTGTGGTGTGTATTAGTACTCCATTACTGGTAGTAGAAGTAGAATGGTAGTATTTGTATCTACAGATAAGTTACTGCAAGTGGTAGAAGAAGTACTCAGATCTTTTACTTCAGTAAAAGTAGCAATACTGCAGTGGAGAAATACTTTGTTAAAGTCCTGCATTAAAAATCTTACTTAAGTAAAAGTACAAACGTATCAGCATCAAAATATACTTAAAGTACCAACAGTAAAACTTCATCATAATGCAGAATGGTCCATTTCAGAATAATTAAAAAACTTTTTTTTAACAACTTTTACTTCTCATACTTTAAGTACATTTTTGCTGATAATACTTCTGTACTTTATAATACTTCTGTACTTTTACATTTTGATATCAGGACTTTAACTTGTAGTGGAGTATTTTTAGACTCTGTTATTTGAGTAAAGAATCTGAATACTTCCAGCAGTATTTGTGTGTACTGTTGAGTGTAAACTCGTGGTAGTTGTACATGACTAACGCAGTACTGATGATGTGACAGGTGAGAGATTCTCCGTCCTCTCGTCTCTCGGGCCTTTTGACCAAAGATCTCCCCAACGGCACGACGCGCTGGTACAGCGGCGTGGAGCGCGAGGTGGAGCTGCTGACCGACACCCGGGACATCCTGCTGCCCAACGTCACGTGTGGCGACGGCGGCGTGTACACGTGTCACCTGGCGGCGCCCGTGGGCGAGCAGAACCGAGAGGGCCAGGTGCTCCTCACTCTCACAGGTAAAAGTCACGAAAAAAACGTCCCCACGTCTCTGATGTAAAAACACGCGGCCGCCCGAGGCGTCGTTGACTTTTACATTTGAGTCGGGGAACTTCCAGACTCCAGGATCATATTTACCTCCGCTGTAGAAAAAATCTGTGATGCAATACAAATATTTGGTTCTTTAAAAAAAAGGTGTAATGTTTAGAGAAAAAAATTCACAATTTTATGAGAAAAAAGTCGGAATGTGAGAAAAAGTCACATTTTATGAGAAAAAAGTTTGAATGTTTCAAGAAAAAAGTCAGATTTTATGAGGAAAAAAAGTTGTAATATTTTGAGAGAAAACAGTCGGAATATTTCGAGAAAAAAGTTCACAATTTTATAAGAAAAAAGTCGGAATATTTTGAGAAAAAAGTCAGAATGTTTCAAGAAAAAAGTCGTAATATTTTGAGAAAAAAGTCGTAATATTTTGAGAAAAAAGTCTGAATGTTTTGAGAGAAAAGTCACAATTTTATGAGAAATAGTCAGAAGGTTAGCGAAAAAAGTTGTAATGCTTTGAGAAAAAAGTCGGAATGTTTTGAGAAAAAAGTCGGAATGTTTCAAGAAAAAAGTCGGAATATTTTGGGGGAAAAAGTCGTAATGTTTACAGAAAAAAGTCCCAACAAACCAAAAACTAAGGTAAAGTGATTCCAGTGTGTTTTAGTGCCGTTTTAAGAGTTTTAAACACATTCTGTTGATTATCGTCGTGATAATATCGTGAATCGCAATTATTTTGGCAGGATAATCGTGACGTGAAATCTTCCTATCGTCCCATGCTTTGTGAGTCGTGAGTTGCGTCTCTGCCGCCGCCATCTTGGGACAGGGCTCTGACCCGTCGTGACCACAGACTGTCTGTAAAGACTCTGTTCTAACGAAAGAAATGCCGAAACTACGCAGCAGGGAGTAACATTTAACATTCAACAGAAGAGAAGTTATTTTACAATATCTTACTGTTACAAACGTGTTTGATAAATCACGAGAGCGAATCCTTCTAAACACACAGAAAGTTAAAGTGACTGTCCCTGAAACGCGAGCTTCTGTCAGGTTAAGAAAAGATGAGTACGATGCTGAACGTTACGTTTGTCAAACATGAAAAACCTTCTGCTGAATGCACACAGGAAGTCCTGCAGGATCCAACTCCAGTCGCTTTAATTTCTGTTTTCTGTTTCAGATTGTCCCGGCAGTCCCACAGAAACTCTGATAACAGACACTTATTTGGTCATTTTCGCCACAGTGGTGCTGCTGCTGGCTCTCGTGATATTCCTCATAAGCTACGTAAGTCTCACACACACACACACACACACACACACACACACACACACACACACTATAACTTGAGAAAACAGCATTTAAATGGTTTAAAGTAACGACCCAGTTTACATGGATCCACTTAATGATCCGTTTGTTGTACTTAAAGGAATAGTACGCATTTTTAAAGTGGGGTTGTATGAGGTACTGATCCATAGTCAGTCAGACCACGGTACCAGGATTTTAAACTTCCATACAATACTAGTGTAAAAAAAAACATGAAATATACTCGATACATCTTTTAATGCCACTGCAAAAATAAAATAAAAAGTCCTTAACAATATTTAGAGAAAAGTCAGAATATTTTCCCCCCAAAAATAGAATATTTTGAGAAAAAAAGTCGGAATATTTTCACCAAAAAAAAAAAGAATATTTAGAGAAAAAAATGTTAGAATATTTTCACAAAATATAAGAATATTAAGAGAAAATGTTTAAATATTTTGACACAGAAAAAAAGAATATTTAGAGGACAAAAAGTCAGATTATTTTCACAAAAAAAGTTTTAATATTTAGAGAAAAAAAGGTCGGAATATTTTCACAAATAAAAGAATATTTAGAGAAAAAGTCGAGTATATGTAGCAGCGGTTTGTTTACAGAACGGACACAACGGGGAAATAAATGCAAGTTTTCGGACGGCTGGTTTAACAATCCTAAGTATAAAAACGAGATAAAACTTTGTGTAAAATCCTTCAACATCTCCAACACGGAGAAGTACCTCATACAAACACACAGAGCCACAACACAAAGCTACACTCTTTTTTTTTCTCGTCTGAATGTATTTTATTTTATGTCTCCACCACAGGGCAGTTTGAAGAATATCCTCAGAGACAGAAACAGGACGACAAAAAAAGAAACGTTATTGAACGCGCCGCTCAAACCGCTTGAAAAAAAGGACTTAAAGTTGATCTACACGCTGGGTCCTAAAGTGAAGCATGTCCTCGTTTAAAGACGGAAACTGCCGGAGGAAGACGCGGAGACTCCACCGCCTCGCTTCTGTTGAACGTAAGGATGTCCTGACGTCACGACTACTTTGTCCTCAGTTGGTGCCGCTTGTAATTTAACGTGATTTGGTGAAATTAAACACGCTAAAATCTTCGTTTGGACCGTCATCCTGCAGGCTCGTCACCGGGACGTTTACGGAAATTTAATTGGACAAACTTTAATCACGCACACTTCTATTAAATTATGTGTTTTACTCGTGAAAACGTCAGCCCAGGACCAGGTCGTGGAAAATCCTTCAGAAGCTAAAACTAAATGTGGACACAGAGCGGGCTCTTCCTCCGCGGCCGCAGAAGACAGACGGGTGACACTGGTCGCCATGGAAACCGCGGTTCAGGAGCGACACCGGGGACCGACAGGTCGGCGGTTCGATCCCCGGCTCCTCCCGACACACACGCCTGTGTCCCCGAGCAAGACACTGTGTGTGTCTGTGTGTGTGTGTGTGTGTGCGTGTGCGTGTGTGTGCGTGTGTGCGTGTGTGTGTGTGTGTGAGAAGCATGGGACGAAATGAAAATCTCATGTCACTATTTTCCTGGCCAAAATAATTGCAATTCACGATATTATCCCGATAATTAAAAACAACAACATTAAAACGGCACGTTACCTTACATTTGGCTTCGTTGGGACTTTTTTCCCATAAAATTGTGACTTTTTTTAAAGAAACATTCCAACTTTTCTCATAAAATTATGACTTTTTTCTCCAAACATTCCGACTTATTTTTAAAGAAACATATATATGTACATAGAAATATATTTTTTTATTGCATATTTGCATATTTTATATCGCAGATAGGACAGTAAACTGCAGTCACTTTGTGTTATTCACAATTATCCTGATGATGGAAATTCACCACAATCAACTTATTGTGAGTGGGGTTTTTTTTATTTTTTTTATCCCTATTTTCCACAGGACTTTGAAATCCTTGAAAGTTTGTGAATTTGATTTTTTTAAAAGTCGAGGCCTTAAAATTTTTGAAAATAGTGTGCATGCGTGTGCGGTGCATGCGCGTGTGCGTGCGTGCGTGTGTGCGTGTGAATGTCAGTAGGTCCTGATAAACTGAAAAAATGTGAAATGTCTACTGTTTTTTCTGCAGAAAAAATAAAGCTTTTGTTGTGCATTTTATTGTTTATGAATTCAACTTTTCATGTGTTAGAGGCAGAAAGTTTTATTTCTTCTTTCAAAAGTTGCACAGTCTCACTTTTAATACTAAATTAAATACTTCGGAAGTATCCGACTTTATCCTGTTTTTAGAATTAAACAGTAAAAGGTGAATGAAAAAGGACATCAGGAGTGGCTGTTAATCTGGAACATTTCTATTCTATAACATTTTTAATGATCTACTGTTTGACATTAATGTAATTAACAAAATTAATGTGTTAGAAATACTATGTCCCCTTTAATAGATTACCATCTGATACTTTTTACAATCCCGGACACTGTTTACTGTTTGTCACTTACTGTCACTGTATTGCTATTTTAACCTATTGTACTTTTACCTTATCTTTATTTTTATACTTTTATTTTTACCTTATTTATTATTTTTTTATAGCATCGATATGTAGGTTGCAATCCTAATCTCGTACTTGTACCATGAAAATAAAGATATTCTGTATCGTTATTCTATATATCTCTATATCTTTTTAGGCTACAGGCACTAGATTAAATATATCTATAGATAGATAGATTATAAAATAAACTGTGTATGCAGCATATTTTAGAAATTATCTCATATAAGTGTTGATGAGTTGCTATTCAGCAAAAAAATGAAATGTAGGGAAATACTGTGGTGGGGAAATTTGTTTGGACAAATTCAAGTCAGAATTATTCTTTCTGAAAACAATAACAGAAACAACTCGTAGAAACAGAAAAGTGGCAGGAAATTTTCTTCCAAAAACAACTGAAGACTGTAATGATGAGAAAATACCTGTTTGTGTTTTGTCCATTCCACGAAGATTTAAAGTTAACATTTGTGAAAATACAGTTTAACGTATGCTACTGTTGAAGCTTGTGTTTTTAACATAATGTCATTGTCATTATTATTATACTTTCACATTTAATAGCCCCATTATTATTTGTAATATATAAATATATTAATGTGGTGATATTTGTCCACAAGAGGGCGCTGGTGATAGGGCAAAAAAAAGGGTGATCTTTTGAATAACTTGTTTTATTTTCCAGAATGGATTTTATCTGACTACTCTGTGAGATACTGATATTGTTGCACAACATAACTAATCAAGAAACATTACGACTTTTTTCTCATAAAATTGTGACTTTTTCCGTAATAGATCTCTCTTTAAAAACGTTATTGATGACGTGTGTAACGTCATCGGGTTGTCGTGGCCGAGTGGTTAAGGCGATGGACTAGAAATCCATTGGGGTCTCCCCGCGCAGGTTCGAATCCTGCCGACAACGTCACTTTTTAATTTTTTTTATTTATTAATACAAAAAACCCATCAGTTTACCTTTTATCTAAGTACATCTGTACGTTAGTGGTATTATGTTAATATTTGGGGTAGCCACGGCGTTGTACTAACGCGGAATCAGCAAACAATCGTAGCCTACTTCCTTTCATAGTTTCAAAATAAAATCCTTGGTATCGACAGCGACGACAGAGGTGTTCCATAGTTCTCATCTGTCGGTAAAGGTGGCACCACCATAATGTGAAATCTGGTGCTGAGTCCAACTATAATCAATGCATAATAATTTATAGAAGCCAAAAATAAAATACAAACAGCAGAGAAACCAGTATTTAATCGCATTAATTACATCACATACATAGTGGATTCATTATTTCCTACCTCTTAGCTCTAGCTTATCTATTGTGCTGCTTTAACATCTGAATCTATCCCTGAATCTATTAATAAAGTCTTATCCTCAAGATAAAATCAACAAAACCCGTATCCGTTTCATTTTGAAACCGTTGTAGTCAAATTTATGACAAAGTCGGATGAAATGAGTTGGTTGATGCTACACTTATTTTGAAGGCGACGTCGCTCCATTTCCGCTCCTGTTACTTAGCAACGACGAACGCTCGAGCGTGCTGCTCCTAGCTCTGTTAGCTCAGCTAGGTTAGCTTAGCTAAGTTAGCCCAAAACATGGATGATGAAGACGACCTGGACCAACTGCTGGATGAAGTTGAAAAAAAGTTTTGTAGAAACGTTTCTGTCGCATCCTCGGCTCGCGCCGTGGAGCCGCGCGACGCTGGAAAATGCGGGAAAGACAACGAAGGACAGAGAAGACACAGGTAAACAATGCTAATTTGACTAGCTAATACAAGCTAACGTTTAACAGTGGGGTGTGCTGTGTGGCTGTTCATTTTCATTTATTTCTCTGTGTTGATATCACGTCCAATGAGCTGTTTGCTCTGAACATAGACTGTAAAAATAGATAATTAATAATCATTTATACAGTCTGTGGTTCTGGGCATTAAAGGGCTTAAACGTTAGCTAATCATGCTACAAGCTAAGATGCAGAAGTCACTAAAGTTAGCTTGTGTTCAGAATAACTAAAATATACCTTTTTGGATATCTTGATAGCTGTAGCTGTACGGAATATAACTGTTTCCACTCATTTGACCTTTTTTATAAATGCATCTATTCTGTCAGAGATCATTTTCTCAGTTATATCTTGTAGGTAAATATTTTATGAAGGCAGCTTTAGTTAGTTAGTTAATTCCACAAACCAGGGCTGTATACGGTTCATTTATTTGTCATTTTATAACATAGGTTTGCACAATAAAATCTAAATTGTATCCCCACACATAACATAATATTTAAAAGATAGATCGATAGATGCACTATACAATGATATAGATAAAAGCTCATTTTCACCACCAGTCACTGGGCAGGTGAACAATTACATTATATCACAATGTAACAACTACAAAAATGCAATTAAAAATCCAAAGCATGAGGAGAACAAGACTTTTTTTCTTTACAAAAACAGAAGAAAAACAGACCGTAGATCAACAACCATACAATCCAAGACTAAATGTTTTAGAATTTTTACAAACCAAACAATCAATTGATCCATAATGATAATAATCATGAGTTACAATGTTTTACTGACTCTTTGTAGATAAAATGTGGGTACTTGTCATTTGTAGTTCTATTGTTGTTTTTATTTCTTTGTTTTGGTAGTTTGCTTGTTTATCTTTTGTTTCTTATTCTCCTTTATCAAAATTACACAATAAATAAAAAACCGTAAAAAAAAAAAGTATAAAGCAGCATGGAAATAAAAGATTCAAGTAAAGTATCTCAAATTTATACTTAAGTACAGTATTTGAGTAAATGTACTTAGTTACATTCCACCACTGCAAAACTATATATTGATGTTTGACACTAATTTATCATTTTGTTTCCTCTGATTTAGTGGCACAAAAAAACCTGAACAGCCGATACGCAGCGTCACTGACGACATCGACGCTCTTCTGGAAGAATTACTGGACGGAGAGGACAGCGATTCCCCTCAACTAAAGGTCCACATTTAATTTATACATAAAGATGATGTTCCCAAAATTAGGCAACTTTTCAACCACAAAGGTCTCTCTCCATTAAAGATTATGTAGGTGTATCTGTGACATATATTTTCCCTGAGTGCTGGAAAAAAACGTAATTAAAAGAAGACGACGTACTTAGTGATGGGACAATAATGAATTTTATTGCAGACCGTGATGAAAAAAAAAACACTCACAATAAGTTGATCATGGTGAATTTCCATTATCGGGATAATCGTGAATATCCTCACAAACTGACTGCAATTTACTACAGTGTACTATCTGTGGTGCAGATTTGTTTCGAGAAAAAATACGTAATGTTTTGAGGGGAAAAAAGCCGTAATGTTTAGAGAAAAAAAGTCACAATTTTATGAGAAAGAAGTGTTAATGTTTCCAGAAAAACTTTGTAATGTTTCGAGAAAAAATACGTAATGTTTTGAGAAAAAACTCACAATTTGAAGAGAAACAAGTTGCAATGTTTCGAGAAAAACTTTGTAATGTTTCAAGAAAAAAGATGTAATGTTTTTGAGTAAAATAATAATTTTCTGAGAAAAAAAATGGTAATGTTTCAAGAAAAAAAGTCACAATTTTACAAGAAAAAAGTTGCAATGTTTCGAGAAAAAAGTCGGCATGATATTATCCAGATAATCATCAAAATATGCTTAAAACTCTCAAAATGGCACTAAATCACTTTACCTTATTTTTAGCTTTTTTCCTGGAAACATTCCAACTTTTTTCTCCTAAAATTGTGACCTTTTTTCTCGAAACATTACGACTTTTTTTGAAGAAACAAATATTTGCATCACAGATAGGACACTGTAGTAAACTGCAGTCAGTTTGTTTGTTTTCATTGTGATCCATGATAAAGTCCATTATTGTCCCATCACTAATAAAGTCTTCGAGAGTCATTTTTTTGTTTAGGTGCCTTCAAAGTGTTTGAATTTGAATCTTTAAAAGCTGTATGAGTAAATGAATTAATTTACTTTTCACTTCTGGCAAACATGATCATCATGCAGCTGTCTCCTCTCCCCGTCTGCAGCTGTATTATGAAAGACAAGTTTATTTATATTGCACATTTTCAGCAACAAAGTGCTTTACATAAAAACACTGAAAAACAAATTAGCACCATAGACAGACACCTGGATTTGAAAATGTGAATGTTGTATAAGACATGGTGACAAACAGGTATAATATTCAGGTTTACATTAATTAAAACACGTTTTTCTCCTACAAGAAATATTTTTTATGCGGTTACAGTTTGTAATATTTTACCGTCTTTAATTTCAGACTGAAGAGTTTCCTAAAGGAACACAAGCGGAGAAGAAGCTGTCGTCTGGAGGGAGAAAGTACGTAAATTAATTTATTGTGAATATAAAAAACATACAGGTGGGAATAATAATTACATGTCGAGATATGCTCAGCCAAATGTTTGGTATTTTTTATTGAATTAACCAACAGAATAAAGTCAGTGTTTCTTTTGTCTCTTAAATATATGAAAGTAGGAACTAGGTTTCACATTTCTAATAATGTTTATTAATAATAATGTTTTAATAATAATGTTTTCTGCTGTGAAAAACACCAGTATTGTTCTGTTTATTTGTCTGCACTGCTGAATGATTTTCAGAAAATATCTAATCGCGATTATTTTGACTGATATTACAATTGCGATATGAAATATGCAATTTGTGATATTGGATGGAATTATAACTTTTTAATCATTAATCTCATTTTTTACAGAAGACCAAGAGATTTTATTATTTTTACCAGAATCATTTTTCAATTACTTTTTCTCTCATCTGTGAAAACAGGTGATCTTTTTTTTTCAGACTCAGTTTTTCAATATTTCTTTTAGAAACTTTTTTTCACAGACAAAAAAATAAAAAATTAGAAAAATGTACCTGTTTTCCTCTCAGGGCTTCTGTACATTTTCATTGATAAACATTTTAATATAATTATGGTGTGCTTTTCTTTTTTGCGAGGATCTGTACCAAACAAAGATTTTTTTCCTCAATCTGTAGAATACGACGTGTAGGCCGGGACATCTCTGCAGCACAATATTTAATTTAAAATAATATTTTGATTGTTGTTTTTATTTTATGTACGTTTATATATTTCAGAAACAAAGAGATGCTGCTATCTGCTGAATAACTGTTCAATAAATGTTCATTTAAATTCAGACATTTTAAATTGTTGGAGGATATTTTATCAGATGCAAAAAAAACAACCCAAAAAACTAAATCGGCATTATAAATCAGCCGGAAAAACACATCGGTGGACCTCTACTTTTGACACACACTTTAACAAATATTGCACCTCCTGCGATTTGAAAATAGCAGGAGGCCATACTGTGATTTTGATAAAATGTGGATGAATTGTTCAGCCCTGGTCTGCGTGTGTGTGTTGTGCATGTGTGTGTTCTGGGTGTGTGTTGTGCGTGTGTGTTCTGGGTGTGTGTTCTGCATGTGTGTGTTCTGTGTGTGTGTTCTGGATGTGTGTTGTGCGTGTGTGTTCTGTGTGTGTGTTCTGGATGTGTGTTGTGCGTGTGTGTGTTGTGCGTGCAGGTGCTGTCCCGTGTTTGTTGGCGGGAGCTCCGTGACACACGGCGTGGGAACGTCCACATCCACGAGGTGAGGAGAAATGATTTCAGTCTGTCATGTCTCGTCTGTTTTCTGGTTTCTATGATTCAGGACTCTGGTGGATTATCTCAGAGGACTTATCCCCAACATACTTTTTATTTGTTCAAGGGGGGAAAAAAATCAATTTTCTCCATGTTTCAAATTTAAAACCTTCAGAATATAGATATTGTATTAATAAACTGTAGTATAAATCAGAATATAAAGAGGAATGGAAGTTAAAGTTTGGTGTGTGTAAGTGCTGCTGAAGTGCAGAATTCTGGACCAGAGTTTGAGGAAAAAAAACATTTAAAGATATGGATTGTAAAATTCAGACATTTTGAAGACACTACAGGAGAATATTGTAAAAAGAAATTAACTAATAGATATCAGCAAGAAACTTCCCCAGTTGATTACTTACATTAAGACAATAATTTTTTGTGTTATACCTTTTCTGAAATATGCAAATGAGGCATTATCTAATGGTAACTTTTGGTGAATTTAGGAGAAATCTACAGACACAAATAGTAGTAAAATAAATGTTTTATTTCTACGAGTCTGAAAGAAAACATGTTATAGATGTAAAAAGAGATGTTTTTCCTGTCGAGTCTCTTAAATCAGCTGTACCATGGCAGCACGTTTTAATACTTGAATTATTTTTTATAATAACTTGTGTTAACAGTAATGACTGTCTGCAGGTCATGTGACCAGCTGAGGTGTACGTCATGTGACTTCCGTGTGCTGATGTTCGATGACTGTGAGTGGGACGTGTCCTGTGATTACCTGTTTCTCAGGTGAGTCTGCACACGCTTACAACAACACGAAAAGAAAATACACAACACGCTAAAGTCCTCCTCCAGACACATGTACAAATACTCTGCCATGATCAGTACTTTGTTTAACGTGGTTTCTCCACAAAAAAGGTTGACATGTTTCGAGAAAAATAATCACAATTTTGTGAGAAAAAAACTGTAATGTTTTGAGAAAAAAGTCGTAATGTTTTGATTAAAAAAAGAAAAAAGTCCCAACAAAGCAAAATGTAAGGTAAAGTTAAGAGTTTTAAGCATATTTTGATGATTATCGGGATAATATTGTGAATTGCAATTATTTTGGCCAAGATAATCGTGACATGACATTTTCATATTGTAAACTGCATTATGTGTTTCCGTGCGTGCGTGTGCGTGTGTAGGAACAACATGCCGGACCGTCAGAAGCTGCGGGCGCGGCTGAAGAGGAGGAGAGGTTTCCGGGCGTACGCGTGTCAGTGCAGCTGGTCGTCCACGTCGGAGCCGACAGACGTCAGAGACAAACCTCAGCTCCGATGGGTCTGTGGAAAACACCACTGATGTTTTATACATATTTATTACACAGCCTTGTTGAATACTCCGTTCTGATTGGTCAGTCACGACATTCTGACCGTCGTCGAGTACAGGGCGCATCAGTTTGTAGTTTCACAACACAGAAATGATGACATCACTTCCTGTCCCCTCATCTGTAAATGAGTCATCATGACATCACTTCCTGTCCTCTCGTCTGTAAATGAGTCATCATGACATCACTTCCTGTCCCCTCATCTGTCATCATGTCACCCACGGCGACAGACAGCCGTGCAGTCGACCAGCCTTGGTGCCGCGGTGGTATGTCGAGTGTTTATAAGGCGTGGTGACCCGCTGTGACCTTTGACCCCGAGACAAGAGGGGTGAGAGTGTGTGTGTGTGTGGGGGGGGGGGTCACATGTAGTAACACCACTCTGTGTTCATGGATAACAGGCCGCAGAGAGAGGACATGACCTTGGTGACCACACTGACCACACTTCTTTAAAGGACCATTCCAGTGTTTTTTTTTGTTGTTTTTTGTTTCCATTTAATACAAATCTCATGTGCTTTACATCGCAGCTGATTTTGTAAACAATGCTGCTTCTGTGTTTTACAGATTTCAGTGTATTTTTTTTTTGTTTCACACATAAAAACAAATCACATTGAACAAATATGAAGGATGTGTGTGTGTTTCGTGTTATGGAGTTGATTAATTATATTCCAGGTCATTTTGATATCATTAGAGACTGCTGAAAACTTTATTTAAAATGTAAATAATAATCTTTTTATTATGTTTTGGCACATTAAAAACAACAATGTGACAGTATCAAAAATACAGTCACGCCCTTTATGATCCCCACCCTTCCCATGCATGTCATACATGCTTTAAATTATATTATACTAAAATACAATATAAAAAATAAATGAATCAGGACAAAAATAATAATATTACATGATAATAATACAAAAATGAAACTATAAAAGTAATAAAAAACGATAGTAAAATCTATAGACATATAGATACATAGTAGAATAAAATGAGCACATGAATAAAATATTTATAAGTACAAAAATTGATTTTTGAAAACCCAAATTTGGAAAAAATAAAGAGCCTGAAAACTTTAAATGGTAATCTTTTATTTTTGCCCAATGGAAGAGATTAATATATCTGTTTTTGTACTTTTTAAAAAATGTATCTAGCTTTGTAGAGTTTATTTTTTCTGATTGATGACTGTCACATTTGAGACATTTCAAATTTGTTAATATCTCCTATTAAATGTAAATAGATATTTAAGTGTAGCTGACCTGTTTGTTACCCTGGTGGGTTTTTTTAGATGAGGATTAAAAAAAGCTTGAATACAATTTATTTTATTTAATATTATTTTATTTTATTTTATTTGTTTACACATATGCAAAAACAACAGACATTAATAGACATTATGTTAAGTTAAGGTTGGGCCATTGGGTTCAAACCCTACTGTGAGGAGACAGAACTAACTGTCCTCCTCCTGCAACGTCTCATCAGTCTTCTGATGAGGTGTTGCTGGCACCACAAATGAAGAAATTAAGAAATCTTCTCCCCCGAGACGGTCTCTTTGCAGGCTTAGGTGCTCTTTCCTCACTCAGCTGTCGTTTGAGCTCCTCGATCTCCTCCTGCATGACGCCCATTTCTGCATCATTCTTCTCGTTCTCCTTCTCTTTCTGGAGTTTGAACTCCTGGATTTTGTGTCGCAGGGCGGACATATCTGCATCGCTCTTCTCTTTCTCCTCCACAAACACTTCTTTCTGGAGTTTGAGCGACTTGATCTCCTCTCGCAGGGCAGCCATCTTTGCATTGCTCTTCTCTTTCTCCTCTGAGAACGATTCTTCCTGGAGTTTGAGCGCCTCGATCTCCACTCGCAGGGCGGCCATCTTTCCACCGTTCTTCTCTTTCTCCTCCACGAAAGATTCTTTCTGGAGTTTGAGCGACTTGATCTTCTCTCGCAGGGCAGCCATCTTTGCATCGCTCTTCTCTTTCTCCTCTGAGAACGATTCTTCCTGGAGTTTGAGTGCCTCGAGCTCCACTCGCAGGACGGCCATCTTTCCACCATTCTTCTCCTTCTCCTCCACGAAAGATTCTTTCTGGAGTTTGAGCGACTCGATCTCCTTTCGCAGGGCAGCCATCTTTGCATTGCTCTTCTCTTTCTCCTCCACGAAAGATTCTTTCTGGAGTTTGAGCGCCTCCATCTCCTCTCGCAGGGCAGCCATCTTTGCATCGCTCTTCTCTTTCTCCTCTGAGAACGATTCTTTCTGGAGTTTGAGCATCTTGATCTCCTCTCGCTGGGCGGCCATCTTTCCACAGTACTTCTCTTTCTCCTCCACAAAAGCATTTTCCTTGAGTTTGAACTCCTCGATCATCACTTGCATGGCGACCATGGACTCATCCATTTGTTGTTGCAGGGCGACCATCGTTGCATCGGCTTTCTTCTTTTTCTCCGTGAATGATGCTTTCTCAACTTGCAGGGCGACTATCTCTGCATCGCTCTTTTCGAGCTGCTTGACAGTCAGATTCAGGCCCTCGATGGTTTTGAGCAGAGCATTCTTCTCCTGCTGGTCCTGGCTGCTCTGCAGCTCCTTCTGCTCCTGCAGATGCAGCAGTGTCTTCTGCATCTCGGACGCCTCAAGCTGAAGCTTCGCGGTCAAAGTCTTCTCCTCTCCCAGCCTCAAATGGAGCTCCTGAATGCTTTTTTCCATCTGTTCTGGTGTCTCCGCCAGCCATGTCCTCTGTGACACCTCCTCTGTCTTGCTCCCTGGCAACATGGAATTTACTTCCATTTTTTTCGTCCTCTTGGGTTTCTTGGGTATTATGCGCTCCATCCCCTTCTCCTGACATTCGATTTTCTTCTCGACATCCATCTCTTGTGCCTTTTCAACGTGCTTCAAGTCAGCAAACATAGATATTCCACTAAACTTGGGAAGTTATGAGTTCATCTCGTTTCAGCGCGGGGTTTTATCTTGGGGACCTCAAAGCACAAAATTACTTTGATGTTTCGTGCCTTTGATGTATGGAACATGCAAGCAAAGGCAGTGATGACATCATTGCAGTGATGTCACTGCCACTTTGGGAAATCAGCGTGAAGAGAGTTAAAACTCACTCCTTTTTGGGGCCATACAGATTCGCCATACAGTAATGTAGAAACATCATTGAAAGTTTAAACGATTCACGAGGCTTGGGACTTTAATTGACCCAGAGGAAATTTTCATAGCTAGCACGGTCTTTCCAAAATCGCAGTTTACGTTTCATGCTTTTTTTCAGATTTTACAATGGGTGTGTATGGGATGGAATGTTCAGAACTAGAGTGC
Source organism: Heterobranchus longifilis (assembly GCA_028570985.1). NCBI lineage: Eukaryota > Metazoa > Chordata > Actinopteri > Siluriformes > Clariidae > Heterobranchus > Heterobranchus longifilis. Next base: position 1,993 of record JAOVVB010246551.1, on the reverse strand, counting down.
ATGACATTATTACTAGAGTGGGGAGAAGCTGTAAAATCTTTAGATTTTTTTCTAAACAAATGTCCCTCCTTCCCACAATTTTCACTCTTCATACATCATCATATGTCAAAACGTTGGAAAAATTCTGCTGGTCGCGCACATGCTACCATGGAAACAAACGGACCTACACATCTGGGTCTGTGAGCCTGAAAGTGGGAGAAATGACATCTGCCTTCCCCATAGGGAGCCATGTTAAATCAGACAAGAATTTTCTGGAGCAAACCATATCGAACCAGTTTTATCTCACGCCATAATGCCCACATTTTTGACCCGATGAACATAAAAAACACAACTACACATTCAGCAGAGACTTATCTCTCCCATGATCAGGATATTGTAGCGTTTTGATACTTGAATGAAATAATTTTTAAATGAATAGGAGAGGTGCAATTTCCTTAAAAATCAACAGTTTGGCCTGTTAAGTCAGCCCCTCACTGTCTCCCTCTGTGTGCCAATCACCATAGCAACCAGTGCAGGCACTGACACACATGCACACAGACGTGTGTGTGTGTGTGCGTGTGCGTGCGTGTGTGTGTGTGTGTATATGTGTGTGAGAGAAAGTTGTTTATTTTGGCCCGGTAAATTGCATTTATGCAAATTCCCTGCAGGATGGATTGCTGACAGAGGTGTGTGGCGTGTCGATGCAGACGTTTTAACAATCAGCCTGTTCCTCCAGACCTCGGTGTAAATGTTTGGATTAAGTAACGCTGCTGAGTCTTCAACTACACGACGATGGGAACACACCACGTGATGTCAAAGTTAGAGACTGCAGGATTAAATAACTCAGAAATGTCTTTTACTATGAAGTCCACTATTCTGTCATGGTGTGCTATGTACATCTCTATGTGTATAAATGCACGCACGCACGCACGCACGCACACAGCGACCTTGTCTGAAATTGAGCAACCTAACTGATGTTGTGTTTAGTCTGAGTCAGCGGCATCATGTTTCATGACTCAGCACATACTGAAGCTCTCATTCACACAAGATACACATAGCATACATAGAGTATATTGTATAGTATAGGAAAGTATATATATGGTTATAAATAAAGATGCTACAAAAGAAAAACAAAAAAACTAGTGGCTGCAGTTACATGGTGACGTAGAACGTGATGTAAAGTCTCATTTATGCTCAACATTAGATACGTCCTTCTGTCCATATACTCTGCATTCATTTCATCCATATTTCTGCACATTCTCTGAACGTTTACAGATACGGACTTAACGGAGCAATAACACCGGAAATCGTGGGGTTCAGTGTAGAGACACGACCACAGAACACGAGGAAGAACTTTAAAAAACAATGGAGAACAAACAAGTGAGTAAGAAGCCATGGGGCATTTGGACTACTCACCGGGTAAGTACCTTTTACAAGACAACAAGATCCCAGACTGAGAAAAGCCTGTTTCCCCTGATGCACCCCCGCAGGTGTTTTCACTTCGGCCTGATGAGACCTCACCTGGTGCACGTTCCGTCTGAAAGCTGTGTGCACCGTGTTGCTACAGTCTCCAGGTTGAACGACATGTTTCCTTGAAATGGTGTCCAACTAATGTTTCATTCTTCTCCTATATTTGAAGTTACTTATTTAAGTAAATCATAAATACAGCTGTCACTAGAAGCCTTCTACATAGACTACATGTCATCTGAGAAGTTCATAAGTAAGAAAATAAACAAGTTCTGAAGAAATCGGCTAGATAGTGAAGAAATAATCAATAACTACACTTGAGAAACTTCTTAAGAACTCTTTTCTTACAAATCTTCCGAAAGTTTTATCATCAGAGAATGTTTGTGACTCCGGCTCCGTGCAGGCTCCACGACAGCAGTGACTGAGGGTTATTGCACTCAAAAGATGGATTTTTGTTGGTGTTTTCCTTTAAATCTGACTGTGAACTATAAGTCAGTGTGCAGAGAAACGTCTGCAACAAACATAAATTCAGCCGGATGACTTTGTC
>JAOVVB010246531.1:10384-21030 GCA_028570985.1 Heterobranchus longifilis | reverse complement strand
CCCGCACCATACTGTGTGCATAGTGTGGGTATACTGTGGGCTCTCGCACACACACACACACGCACGCACGCACGCACGCACACACACACACACACACACACACACAGCCAACCCCCTGCACATGAGTGATAGCATAGCGTAGTAAAGATATGTAGCCTATAAGAGGAGAGGGTTTTACCTTATAGAGGCTGGAAGACGACACCACACCCAGTTGCCATGAAACAGAGAGAAAGGGACACGTTCCCTCTTGACATATCTAGGATTACAGATCATGTGTGAATGTCTGGGATACATGTTGGGCCATGTGTGCCTGTATGTCAGCCTGGCTCCACTACGTGTTTGTAATTGTAGACATCTGGCCTTCCTATGTAGTCTGGTTTTCACTGAACCACTGCTGCATTTTACCTCTGGCAGAGAAAAATATACAAATAGGCCTATATGAAATGTTATAAATTGATTTCCAGAATTAGATGCTAATCAATTTGTAGCCATAACTTTGAAACTATAAATGAGGTTAGGAGTTAATGCCAACCAATACATGTTGGCAAGAAAGAAAATGTGCCGAACATTTCAACAGTAAGTTCAGTAAGAAAAAAAAAGTCTGCCCCAACTAGTTAGAAGGCCTTTCATTGTGACTTTTAACAGTTTAAAAAGTGTGAGAAATGGTTTGTGCATAATGAACGATCTTGAGAATTCAGGGTTGACTAAAATTCAATGGGTGCTTGAAGAAGTGCCTGGCTGGCGAACGTGTGCATCTCGTTGTATTTTTGGGTGGAATCTGTTGGACTGAAGAAAAATGATACAATTTTAAAAAGTCAGACTGGACGGCACATAACAGGTGACCTCAGAGTGTCAGCTGTCTGTGCCTAAATGTTAAAACACAACAGAAAGTTCAGTCCCAGTGCTGTATTTATTGTTTGTTGAAAAACACAACTGTTAGGCACATATGATAGCCTAATATATCATTATGAAATCTTATATTTACATAGAAATACGGTATAAAATTAAATATATGGACATGAAGGTAGATTTCTATATTCAGCATTTATAATTACATTTTCGTTTATATTACAGACATATCTTTGGAGTGACATAAATGTTTTGTCATTCTATTCAGTGATCTGTTTGTAGACCAGCTACTATATATATATAATTCACATTTTGAGATTTAAACAATTATGTGCTTTTTGATCATTTACACATTTCATTTGCAGTATCTTCATTGACTAATTAAAGCCTGAGATCAAAGTCTCCAGAAATCACAAAAAGCAGCTCTCTTAGTTTCAGAGCAGGCTGTTTAAACACGTCATTTGGGAAAGACTGTAGATATACAGCACACCTCTGACCTTAAAATACCGCTTTCAGCTTCCAGGTAAATACGTTTAACATGACTTTTAACATGCAATGGCACAACATATTAATCTACATAAAACCTCAGTCAAGTTTGATTACCTGAGAACAAGTTGTTGCTTTGAACCATCAGGTCTTTCTGAAAGTTGTTCCTAATTGATTTGAATGCAACCTAAAGACATCATTCAGTCACAGAAAAAAAAAAGTTTAAAAAGTGCTTTTTATACATCCTCTGTCTCTGCTTTTGTTTCAAGGCTGATACTCTGTAAACTTATATTATGAAACACAATATAAACTACAAAGCACTTAGAGAGCACCTACCTCCCTAACAACAATGACAATGAGCAATCTTCAAAACTTGTAATTTTGATTAAAAAAAACATTTAGATGTTTTTTAATTAGCATCTGGATCAGCATTAATATATGCATAGTAATACACTCTGATCCTGAGTAGATAGTGTCCATGATTTTGGCAAATGTCTAAAGCCTGTCAATTAATATTTGAGTTTTGTAGGCAGATAAATTGTGCCAGAAAATCAAGTGGCTCATGAATATTGAGTTATGGCCATTTCAATGTATCATGTTATTGTGAAGAGTTATACCAACTTCAGTCAAATAGGCCTGCAAGAAAGGGCAACCAGGAAAATGATACTGCATATGCAGCTCATATAATGTACCAGATTTTGCGAAGATTGGATAAACTGGTAGAAGTGGTGAGAAATGTTTAATTGAAATTATCCTCATGATTCAGGAGACATGAGCCAAGTGTGCTTTATAAATGGCCACATAGTGGCACCATTGTGTTCACATTCCCACCTGAATTTACACTAATTTAATTAATGTGCCATTTCTGCAGATTTTATCCCCTCTGTGATATCATCACATCCATTACCACAATAAAAAAACAAGCACACAATAAAAATAATCTTTACATTGTAAACTCCAGTGCCAGCTCGCTCTAGTCCATGAGGCAGGTAATACGGAATCAAGACTGTCCGTTACCTCAAGGCACAGTGTGCCGCTCCTGGTTTATTGTTGTGACTGTTTGTGGTTGAACCATGTCTGCGTGAGGTGGAGGTGTGGTGGGATACACAGGAACATTATACTCTGTGTACGCAGGGGGAAGATCCTCAGGCTTCAGTCCCAGCTGAAATACACAGAAGGAAATGCAAAGTTAAAATCGAAAATAAAGTAGATGTTGTGCATTCTTTTTGCAGTGGATTCAGGGTTTCAGGGACAGGAAGTGCTGAAGGCTAAATCAAAATGGGACACAATCTGATGCATGGTTAGTAAAGTTTTTGGTTTTCATAGTGGTTTTGTGTTAGATTCACCTCATTATAGGCAGGCGGGGGCCCACAGTAGCCAGCATTGTTGTATTGTGGTGGTGTGTGGAGCTCCTGGCTGTATCGAGGCACCCTGGGGTGGTCTTCACTGTCCAGCTGTGACATGCTTCCATGGAAGGGGATGAAATATATCGGAGGAGGTCGCACGTCCTGCTCACTGCGTCTCCATGCCTCCCTCTCTATCTGCTCCTCCCTGAATCGACTGCACGCCCTGCAGAAGGTCGTGCAGAACATGATGGAGAGGCCGAAGCCCATGATGCCCAGAAAGATCCTTGACGAGGAGGAGGAGGAGGAGGAGGAGGAGGAGGAGGAGGAGATGGGTGCAAAACAGAGGAAGGTGCAGGGGACATTAACATGGGAACATGGGAACAACACAAACAGGGAAACATGCTGTCTAGTGTGTGTATTGTATTGTCTTTTAACTGTGGATTTTATGGTGTCAGCTGTAAAATATGTTGAAATACAAGATTTAAAAATAAACAAAAACATTATATTTGTAACGTCCATATAATACAACAACAAAACAGAATTGAATTAATCTCCAAAGAAACTTATAGATGAAAAGAAATGTGCCTTACTCTAGGATGGGAATGTATTCATTGAATGACATCTTCAGAGCTCTGTGGTTAAAATTCTTGATGGACCAAAGTGGAAGTGACTCAGAAAAACACGTACGAACCTGGAGGGGAAACAGGCAAATTATTGCTTATTGATCTTGCCATCAATTACATGCTATACATATATATGTATATGTCGATGCCCTGCAAGAGTTTCCACATTGTTTTTCTCTTCCTGGATCATCAGGAAAACACACTTTGAACTTAAGACCCATAAATGTTTTGCCCGAGACATCGTGATCCAAGAATATTTTATTGCCTGCCTCTGCTTGTAGGCAGAGAGATAGTAGAATTATAGAAGTACACTGGAAATGTTTGTTCCACAGTAACCTCATGAGGTTTACAATCAGTCTACCTACACTGGTTGGTATTATTACGATTATATTAATGGGGGTTGAAAGTGTTCCAGACACAGTTCTTATTAACCTAACCTACAGTGCAACCAAATCACTGTTAACAAGTTGTAACTGCTGGTTGCTTCATTTTCTGTCTTGTGAGGTGGAAATTACAATGAGCTGTGTGGCTCTGTGATCAAAGTTTATCATCTGCTAAACATCAACTAGGCCTTCACAAAGAAGGAGATCAATTTTGACCAAAATTGACTGAAGTTTCATTTTCAAAACTTTATACAGAGGCTATTGACATTGCCATGTTTTATATACTGAATATACAATTAATCAAAAGCAAACAAAAGACCACAAAAATCACATGAGAGGTACGTGAGGTCAAAATTCACAACACATGATCAGTGAGCACATTGGAACAGGGGCCAAAAACTCTGTAAACACTGACTGAACAAATAAACGGCTCCTAATATGCTTCATATGAGATACTTCATTATGAGATTAAATTTGATTTGTTTTCAGCAATTGAGCAGTAAATTCCATAAACAGGAATCAGAAAGACAAACTTAAGGTTCTTACCTCCAGTCCAGAGACGGCTCTCCTCAGGTGTATGACTGGGAGGGAAAACTAGGTGGAGCAGAGTGCAGTTTCTATGATGAGGGGGCGGTGTGTGTGTGCGTGTGTGTGTGTGTGTGTGTACATGCACACTCCAGCATGTATATCAGCCAAAACACCCTCAGAAATTGAAGCAGTCTTTGTTATATCAACAGTGTGTTTCAGCTTGTGTTTAGTTTATACACAAGTGTTATATGTGTATGAATATATGCTCACATATATGCATATATGCATGTGTTTTATCAGTTGGACAGTGTGTTTTATTAGTTTGTGCTAAAGGTCCATCAGAAGAATTTATGGCAGCATTAGAGGATTTAAAGCAACAGCTACCTTTCACCACAAGGCCTCAGCTGAGAGGTAAGTGGCCTAGAAACATGAGCAGCAGAAGAAGAGCAGTTATATAGAGATTAACCAGAAAGAATAAAACTCCTAAAAAAGCAAGACTACCCATCTGTTTCTAAGACAATCACCTACTGTACTGAGGTCCCTCTGTGTTTACACGAGCAGAGGGTCAATACTACAATCAAATCAGCAGGTGCAGACACTGTTCTTCCACATTTAATCTCAGACAGCTGCCAAAGCACTTTGTCTTTTCTCCTAAAATCTTGAGGAAACAGGAGGCAGAGTTTGAGCCATGTGTGCGTGTGAACCCACATGTGAAAAAACATGACACATTTAGCTTAATCTGGGTTAAAGCATGAATTTGTGTCATTTTCTTTGACTAAATGTGAGCATTGATTCTGTCATTTAACTCATTATCTGTGGATGAGGTTTAAACTCCAGTGATATATATTACACTTCCATAAAGTTGGGAAAAGACTGAGACAGAGAAAAAAAAGATATCCTGAGTTTTAGACCCTAGTATGTATCCTACATTTACCATAATGCAATTCAACGCCTATGTCTTACAAACTCCACTCTTGTTTGTCAAGCAGGCTTTCCGTCTCCAAACCCAAGCTGAGATAGCCCCTGATGACATCACTATGACATCATCAGAGGTTATTTTCAGACTTGGCAAATATCCTCCAGAGCAACAACGTGCATTATGCAACAGTAACACAGGCCAAATAGTAGGCTACTCTCCCCATGGCAAGTAAAGTGATCAGACAGTTTCCCTTTCAAGACAAATACTCCTCGAATTGCAAATTGTTTGGCCACCTGCTCAAGTTTGGTTTTGTACTGGGAGAGTGTGTGTGTTTGTGTGACTGAATAAACACAGGTGAACCAAATGATTGTAAAATTACTCCACAAACCTGGAAACGTAATCTTTACTGCTGACCTGCTGATCAGAGGAGTGAAAAGGTACAAAGGTTCCATCCATATAACTCCCAACATGCAAGGAGTACCAATAGTACTAAGATAAAAAAATAAATAATAGAATACAATAATAGAAAATTTACTTTATTGGTAAAATATTTAATTCAACCAACACATATTGTCCTTACAAAATAGCAGAATTGCTATGAATCCTGTCAGTAGTCTTCAAAGTAACAACATATTCTGTATTGTGCACTTTCTTTTGTCATCTATAGGAATTTCAAAAACGTTAAAAAATGCAGTGGTGTCATTCATATTCATGTTCCCAATATTGGAAACTCAAGTAAACATCTGATCTTACAGCAGTGTGTTCTTAAGTTGTCAACATATTTAAGTCAATTAAGGTTCATCAAACCTTAAACATGGGCAAAAATCTAACAAGTGCATCAGGGTAACTTTTGTTACAAACAATTGTTTCAGAATTCATTCAGGAGTCGTGCTGAAGGCAGTAAGCCTCCTTCTGGCTTCCTTCTCTAGAATAGAATAACCAGTATTATTTCGTCTTTATTTATTTATTAAGAAAAATCATGTTAGGTGAGGAGGAGTGGGCTGGTACCTAAATATTTGAGAAAAAAAAAAAAAAATCTGATGTGCAGTACATTTCTTTTGTGCAACATAAATTCTAGTAAAAACTCACCCACCATAACTTCACACAAAACGCACGCACGCACGCACGCACGCACGCACGCACGCACGCACGCACGCACGCACGCAGACAGCTCTGAGTACAAATGTTCAGGTGTCATGTGTTTTACAGATCGTGTTCATTACACATTTTTCAAAGTGATGTTACCTCCTCAAACCTTTTTTTAAAGATCTCCTCCCGACACATTTTAAAGTATGTATAAATACTTTAGGGGCAGGAAGCACATCTACTCTTCTCCCTCATAAATAAATTATTTTCAAGACAGATGTTCTCCACCATTTCTCCATCATTTCACTCATGATATGTCTTGTAACAGCTACTTTAAGGAAATCTGAGAAACACCCCCACTGAACAACACTTAGCTTTTAGGCTGTAGTTTCACTAAGGTGACAATAAGTCATTGTTTTGCAAGTTCTAAGTGTTGACACATAAGTGCCAAGTCAGGTCAGTCAGCTTTGGAGTCATTCATAATTACAATGAGGTGACACAGCATCCAAAGGTTTTTGTTTGTTTTTATCTTTACATTTGGCTGGGGGGTAATTTGAAAGCTGTTTGAATTTTGTCAAAAAAAGTCAACAAATTTGTGATTCAAGTCCGACTCCAAGAGATGCTTCAAATCTTGTATGTTGCAACCGTACCTCTTGTAGTCTCTGCATGTAGCGACATATCTGTCCAATCTAGACTTTTTTGTTTCCCCTTCAGCTATAAATCTTCATGCACGGTTCTGGAGCGGCGTTTGTGCAGCCAGGCCTGCAGCAGAGGAAGGTTGGTGTTCATCCATCGGATGTTATCCTCGATGGTCTCGTAGGTCTGCCGGATGCATCTCATCTCTGAGCCTGACTCCTCGGTCAGAGAGCCAAAGAAGCTCCGTACCTGAGCACACAGAGGGCAGGTAGACATGACTTCCACAAATTCATCTCATAAACAAGCTAACCAAGAACAGCAAAGTTAATTTTGTGTAGTTTTGTTTTTGAGCATTTCTTTTAAATTAGGAACATAATTACAGCAAAAAGGGAAAGATGCAAAGAACACATGTGGGACATAGCCAGGCTCTTGGGGCACCAGCTCACACAGACAGACATGGAAGCCCAAAAGTATGGACACAGCCTTCCTTACCTCATCTAACATCTCCCTGGTAGAGTACTGGTTGGTCACCCCAGTCACCATGTATGATACGGTGTGAGAGCCCAAGTCAAATCTATGGCATCGAAGCAAAGAGAGACAAAGTTCAACGTTCAGAATACACAACTTTGCTAACGTTTCGTGGAAAAACAAGTAGGGTAAGGCTCTACAGATTTGAGCCACAGTACTAACAAAAGCCAGCATGTGGAGTTTTTCAAAACATCTTGAAGGTCTTTTTTGTAAAATAACAGGCTCGCAAAACACTCAACAGTCAGGAAAAATACTGACATTTTGATGTATGTAATTTAAATATCTACAGGACTTATATTTTAGAAGTTATTTTATCATTCTTGGATCAAGCCGCAGTCACACGTACGCAAATTCTGAGGTGAAATTCGCATGTCAAAGTTCACAGGAGTTGAACTCCGTGCCATGTGAAGATCTGCCCCTTCGCTCACATACAATGGAAGTGAATGGGAGGCGAAGATTCGCCACAGTTAATTTCGCTCGTGTCACCGTGCCTTTACACATAGTTGCAAAAATAAATGAGGAATATAAGGTACATGCATGATGGACTGACTTCTTGATCAGGGTGTGCCAGTTGGCTCGGAGAAAGTCCCAGGCCAGTTTGTAGCCACGGGGGTTCTTGCTGACAGAGACGATCACGTCCGGGAGGTCCTGAGTCTTCATCACCTCACCGTGGAGGCTCTGCTCCATCATCCTGCAGACAGACAGACAGACAGGTAAAGGAAGGGCAACCACAAAGAAATAGAAACAGTGGGACAGAGCAGAGAGGAGGGAGTTGGAGAGTATAAAAAGAAATAAAGTGTGATATAATGTACCCACCACTTGAGCTTGTCCTGCAGTGCGGTGATAGCCATTGCAGTCTTCATGCGGCTCTTTACAGACATTTGCAGTGAATGGCGGTATTTCTCAAACAGGAAGTCCCACCCCTCTGGTGTTCGAGCTCCAATCACAAACACAGCCATGGTGATGTCAACAGGGAGGCTAAAAACAGAGGAGGAGGCTTCCAGTTAATAAAATCTGAAAACTTTTAATCTCTACATACAGGAGCTTATAAATATTGAAAGTGCAGCTCTGGCTACAGGTTAATAGTCGGGAGGAAGAATCGTAAACAAATATCCAAAGGAAACTTCTGATGTGCTATTTTATGGCCGCTGACCTCATGGTGCCGTCAGAGTCCCTCCACCTGTTAAAGAGCTCGGTGGCTTTGGTCACACAGGGAGCGTAGTTCCTGACGCAGCCAAACAGCAGCAGGTAACTCCTCAGCATTCGCTGAGACACTGATCCAGAGTCAGTCCACTCCTGACGATCAATCAGCCCCCGAAACAGGTCCACAATGTAGTCCTGAGAACACATGAAGTAAGTATATAAATCTGCTTTAAATCAGTCTATTTTTAATATTAATGATTCAATTATGACATTTCATCATATTTACGATGGTTAAACCGAGACACAGCAGTCATTTCCTGTATCTGAGTCACGTGTGTTTAGTTATGGCCCCGCCTTTTTAGGAGACTTCAAGCTGTATTGATTCCAAAGTGAATGCAAACACAGATTATGATTGATCCTTTTGCCCCATAGTCACCACAGTAAATACTGGACCCAGTTTTCACAAGAAGCCACACATAAAATGCCATTTTTCAGATGGACAGATCAGGAGAAAATTAACTTTGTTTGAGACACATACAAGTAATTCTAACTAAATATAACTTTTCACCCATTTACATGACGTTTACTACACTTTCAAACGAGACCGCGCCCACTTAAGAGACAGGAAGTGTGTGCCATTTCATATCACTGGCAGAGCCTGAGGTGCAATATCATTAGAAATGTTGAATATCTTTGGTTAGACCAAACCAGTAATATGAAGACATGACTTTAGGACCTGCCACTTGTCATTATTTTGGACATTTTACAGACAAAATGATCAAAGAAATGTTGAAAATAACTGTCAGTTTCAGCCCTAAATCTATCCTTAAACATTTTATATTAAAGGGTAAACTCTAGTTTCAACTGTATGTTTCTTGAACTTGTGTTGTATTCTGGTTCTATGCATGAGAGGATTTTTTCTTTGTTTGAACTGCCAGAAGTTACAAGGAGCACTCTGCTGATACAGCATGTGCACAGGCCGTTGCTTTTCAGGCTTTTTAGTGCTTGTGCAAGGAACCATCACTCAGTGTGCATACTTCTCTTGTTACACAGAAGCACTAGCAGTTGAAAGGTTCCTTGTGGAGTTTTTGACCTCTAGTAGAAATATGGAGCAGTTTTTTAATGAGTGGGTCCCCTTTTTGTTTGTCTCATGCACGAGGACCCACACACACGCAGGTGACACGATGCACATTCCTGCCAATGGTATCACACTATTCCACTGATCCACAGGTAGCGGTAATGCACCAAGAAGTGCAGCAATGCATCAGCAAAGGCAGTGAAGAAGAAAACTGAAAGCTAGTAAACATGGATGCAAACCATGCAGGATTTAATATACCTAAAAAAAACTTGTTTTTTGTAATTGTTTACGAGGAAGGAAATACAGACCTCAAGGATTCACACGATGAGTTTTAGTGACCAACATTGAATGTAAATATGACGTTTGTTTGTATACAAGAAAAGCTTGAAAAATGCATTTTGCTCTTATTTTCATTGCATAGATCTATCAGAGCTCTTACTATCTTGCACTAAGGGGGTGTTTAAATTAACATTTTGCATTCATCACATTCATAGACGAGTTTGAATGTCCCAAAACTGTTTGAAGCAGTGTGACGACATGAACCTCTCTTAAGAGTTCAAGCAGTTTCAACTTTAAGACAGACTGGCATGCAAGATTTTTATTAATTATATCGACACGTGGAATATTGTCAGTTTTGTGACGTGCCATGTATGATCACTAACCTTCATCTGGTTCTCCAGGACAGCCATGTCTCTCTTCTCCATCAGTTTGTAGAGAGGTACGAGCTCTCCGAAGCCCTGAGTCACAGCCATGATCTCAGTCTCTCTGGACAGGTACAGAGACAGCTCCAGAGCCGTGTCCAGCCTCACCTTCTCTGTACTGTAACACACATGATTCAAATCAACACCATGCTGCAGTGTTGTCCATTTTTAAAGGTCCCAGATTGTAAAGAGAGAGATTTCCACATCTTTTTTTATTTATTATAAAGCAGGTCTAGGTGCTATATAAATACTGTCAAAGTATCAAAACGCTCAATCCATGGAAAAATGCACACAGCCTGTATTCAGAAACTGTGTCTTTAAACGAGCTGCCAGGACTTCC
>JAOVVB010246531.1:0-10374 GCA_028570985.1 Heterobranchus longifilis | reverse complement strand
AACTATACTATATATATGGAGGGGGGGGGGGGCATTCAGAGTGTGATAGTGCGATGCAGGATAAACAGCAGATTCAACTGTTATTATCCGATCTTGAAACAGACCTGACCAGCTGGAAGACGTTGTGGATGAGGCTGGCGCGGTCGTTGCTGCTCAGGGCGGTGTGATTGTGCTGCAGCAGTTTGATAATGGAGTTCCACCCCTCGCCTGTGTAGTGGACCATGTAGTAACCGCTCATGTCCACATTGAACTTCACCCAGTCCACCTCCTCCGGCAGGTACAGGACATCTGCATGGAAGAGGAGAGAAGACAAGCTTTGAAGTGAAGAGGACTTGTAGAGTTTCAAATTTATGAACCATATCTCGATAAAGGACACAAATAGAGAGATATAAAAATCAGCCACATCACACTGAGCAACACACTCACCAGTCTTTGTCTTAAGCAGGAAGCGGTGGATGGTGTTGGAGGCGCTGGTCATGTAGGTCAGTGGGATCTGCCACAGGAATCTAACAACACACACTGTAAAATGTCATTGCTGTAACTGTATATTTAGAGTGAAGATGGAACACTTTTCACTGCATGATTCAAATGCTGCTACACTATTACATCATCGTTTTTAGAAGTTAGAAGTTGCAACAGATGATGTAGCAATTTGGTAATAAATTGATGGAGTTTAAGCTGCTATAACAGTGTGTGCCACATTTGAAAATGCCTTCCTGTGTCACAGTCTGGTGGTAGAACTGAGAATGACACCGTGGCTTTAAAGTATACTTTCAATGCAGGAAGAAGGACTTCTGCAATGACTGCCATAATTCTGTTAATCTGACATTTTACCCTTCAGTGAGGGAGTAGTCGTCTGTCTTCAGGTAACGCTCCTGACTGAGTCTGACCTCCCGACCTCTGACCTCCACAGTGACCAGCGGGAAGCCCTCCTGCAGCGTCCAGGTGTCCATGATGGCCCTGACATCCAGCTCATCTCCGGAGTACCATTTCTGCATATGCACACATCACACATTTATAAACAGTGACAGATTGGTGGCACAGCTACATGACAGTACTCTAGAAACTCTAGAAAATGTGTGTAGTTAGTAGCAAAGTATCATATGTAAAATAATAAAAAAGAAACAGAAAACAAGACTTATGCTTGGAACCATAAAAATGACATGCGTGAAATTCCACTTTGATTGATTAGGCTTGCTGAGCTTAATGTAATTATAACATTATAATGAGTATGTTTGCTCAGTCAGAGTGCTTTGTTAAATCTGGTTGCTACAAAACATGGAAACATACAGAGGCTCCAGTCTGGAGGTTGCGTTTGGAGCAGAATTCTTTGCGTTTCATTCGGCCTTCGTCCAAATCATCTGAGCTGCAGATCTGGTGGAGACAGACGCACAAAACTTTAGCAGAGAATCATAACAGTGCCAACACAATCCCAAACACACCAGGTCCCAAAAGATCTGTCTACAGCTGTACTACTGATACTCCAGGGTTGCATGAGCAGGAAAATGAATGGCTAAGACCGGACACGAACGCATGACCCTGCCTCGCGTAATCTGCGTCCGTTTCGTCCCTTCATTGTGTACGTACTCAGAAACTAACGTGACGCGAGATCTACGCAAACGGATGGTCAAACAGCAAGTATATTTCCAGCTTAATGGCAAAATTGTCCCCCCAAAAATATTTGTATGGCGAACTGAAAAGCAGGCAACAACACTTATTTTAAGCTCTAATTTAAATGTGATACCAGACATTATGGTGCATCCCCCTCTCTCTCACACACACACACACACACACACACACACGTTAGAAATTAACTCTTTTGTCCACCTGCCACTGTGGCTGGTGGATTCAGAAATTTAGCAGCCACATAATAGATTACCATTGTTTGTTTTTTTTGGCTGGTGAGTGACTCTTTTACCAGCATTTGGCTGGTGCTAATTTCCAACCCTGGCACGCACACACACGCGCACGCACGCACGCACGCACGCACACACAGCTTACATCAGTTAAGCTCTCCCATAAGTGGCTGTTGACTGTGTTTTGGTAGCTGTAGCGCTTGAGGTATCGGATGATGCCAATCTCAAAAGCCTCAGGAGTCAGGAAGTCCCGCAGCATATTCAGAATACATGCTCCCTAAAAAGGGGGGAAAAAGAAACAGGCATGCTGAAAATTAACAATCCAAATACTTGTTGTATACTCTGTTGTGTGATTAAGTACTTTTATAAGTTATTTTACCTGTATTTTAATGTTTTGTTTTGACTGGGTTAAGATTTGGGAATAACTAATTCATACAAATGATGATTTATGGAAATTACTAGCAAATTTTTTGATGAGTCTACTCAGTGGTGTAGTGGAGGGTATACACACGTATACTGGATATACACATCTCTTTTCTGCCGCTTTACAGTATACCCACCTATCAGCCAAAATATACCCACTCCCTCCTCAGTAACCTGCCCATCTACCGAGCAGTACACCCACCCCATCAACTACCACTACACCACTGAGTCTACTCAGATAATCGTTGACACAGGTCTAATATCCAAGTGCATCAAATGTTTGGTCCTCTGACACAATGAGGCTGACCTTGTCATATGAAACGTCGTCGAACATCTCCTGGATCTGCGTGGGGTTTTCCACGGGGGTGGAGACCGGGTGGGAGGAGCTGAGGGAGTCTACCTCCATGGCCTCAAAACATTTCCCCAAGAAGAAGTCATCCTGGGAGAAAGAGAGAGGAGGGAGAAAATGTGAGAGTGGAGGGAGGAGTGGAGTAACAGAGGAAAAAGAAGTTCAGGTCAGAAAATTTAAAAAAAACAAACAAACAATTAAAACACACCCATTGCAATTGCATTCAAAATAATCCACAAATACTGTAGTCAGATCTAACAAAAAGCTGATGACATAAGAGTTATTCAGCTAATGTACAGGACTACACTTTATACTACACTGTACCATTAATATATTTCTTGTTAAGCCAGTAAACAATTTCTGAGAGACAGAAACAGAGAGAGAGTATGAAAGAGAAAGATACACCGCATTGTATGGAAAACAGGCAGATTAGAGGATCAGGCTGATTTGTATGCTCTGACCGCTCGTCACGTTCTTAGTATGATACAAGTCAGTTCCCTGTGCTCACCACTTGCAGCTCTGGGTAGGTGATGTCGAGAGAAATAAACTCCATGAACTTGGCGAAACCCTCATTGAGCCACAGGTCATTCCACCACTCCATCGTCACCAGGTTCCCAAACCACTGGACAGGAAGAAGAACATGTTAGCATACAAATGCATCTTTAAGTTTAGATCTGGAACTACTGCACATGCAGACATTTAGCCTCCACTTGTAGCACGAGACACAGCAGCTTCCAACTTCATCTCCTCATGAAAGCAAAGCAAGTTTTCTTTGTAACTTCCTAATTGTGGTAACTTTGTACAGAATGATGAACTGTCACACCAGTTTGTATTTTTTATTTTTCAAAACAGATGCAGGCCAGCTACCTGGTGTGCCAGCTCATGGGCGATGACCTTGGTGATACCCAGTTTGTCTGAAGCCGAGGACTTGTCGGGGTCGAAGAGAAGGCCCGTCTCTCTATAGGTGGTCAGGCCCCAGTTCTCCATCGCACCTGACTGGAAGTCAGGGATAGCAGCCAGGTCTGCAGGTTACAACATCAGGCACATAAATACAACTACATATGGTACATTCACACCACCTGCTGGTCCAACTAGGTGTTCAATTCTGCTCTGAAACATGTACTAACCACAAATACTTTTTTTAGATATTCATTATTTTTAATGTATGAATTAAATATTTTGTATTTATGTATTTTTATTTATTTATTTCATTTTTAAATATAACTTCTCTGTTCAATCAAGAGAGAAATCTTTTATATCGTCAGGGCAAAGAGCACAGGGTGTTAGATGCTTAAATTTAAATTTACAAAATATATATGCTGTTCAGTCAAAGTGACCTCACACCAAACATTAAGACATGAGATAAGATCAAGATGTCTGCATGACAAATGACAGATCACAAATGGACACAGACCTGTGATTTATGCTGCTTCCACCCTAATGGCAAGTCCTTTCTTAAACAGTCCAGTAAATAAAATATGTACATTACAACATGAAGCTCGGGCAGTTCTTTGAAAGTCAAAACACTACTCCAGTGGCTTAATAACATGGCAATACCATGTGTTTTCACTGACCCTGTTTGGGAAGCGGGTAAGGAATATCAAAATAGTCATCGTAGAAGTCCAACAGCTTGACGGCAGCATCCAGCGCAAAGGCTGTCTGATCGATCTTCTCTGGTACAGCGTAGACTGAAATCTGATGGGAATGACAGAAAAGGACATACTCAAACAGTTTCTGAGTGACACAACTAAACAATGGCATGGCAAGTGTCTGTTGTCCTCACCTTGACTCCATGCTGGGTGGTTTTGCTCACAGACAGGAAGTCAGACACAATGTAGGCCACCAGGTAAGTGCTCATTCTTACAGTGGTGTCAAAGTGATCCTCAAACAAACCGCCTGGCAACTCCACTGTTTTTACCTGAGAAATGGAGAAAAGAGAGGTCAATTATGGATAGAGTGCAGTGAATTAGTACCTTTACAAAAATCTGAATGCTTCTTCACTGTGTAGTGTGTTTCATTATTAAAGTCTGACAGCAAAGATGAAGGCAGAGCTTGATTTTGCCAACCAGTTCTTATTTGGAATACTTCCTCACCTGGACTTAAAATAAACTGATATTACCTACATACCTTGGGCATGTTGGATACGGCTATGTGACGTGGCTCTCGTATAATCCGTATGGTGAAGTTGGCTTTGAAGGCGGGCTCATCAAAACACGGGAAGGCTGCACGAGCAAAGGTGGCTTCAAACTGTGTGGATGCCAGAACCCTAATAATGTAAATAAATAATGATGAAACAAAAGTTATATTGTGTTTAACATGACATGCTGTAAGAAGAGTAGATTAAAAGGATAATTAAAGCTGCTATATGTAGCATTTAAAAAAATCAATTTATCATTGCCAAATGCATTGTAGTCCCACAAACAAATGACACCTTCATTAACATGTAGTGAAATACTCGTCGGTAGTGCTGTTTCTTAAACTTAAGACTACATTTCCCATCAACTCTGGATATTTGCTGTCATTCTTATGGTCACTTAAAAGTCTTGATTTTTTGTGTTTACATTTATATCCCAAATGAATGTGGCACTGATTCATTGATGTTCACACGCTACATACAGCTCCTTTAAAAGAAACATAAGTTATTCATGCTCTTACCGGACTTCCCCACTGCTGGTACGGTAGCTGCTCTTGTAGAAACCATGAAAGCTGTCAGAGAAGTTGGCAGCGAACTCCAGCTGAACTTCATACCTCCTACCTTTGGTCAGCACAGAGTCTGACAGCAGGGCGAGCTGATGGGAACGAGGATACTCCAACACCCGGAGAGGCCTCACACCTTCGGGTGCAAGGAGCCGCACATTGGATATCTGCATCTGCTTGACGTGGAGAACGATGGTGGTGGTGTCTTCGTGCACGTCCAGCTGGATACGAACAACGCCAGTGAAGTCGAGGGTGGTCAGGTTGGGGTGTATGGTCAGGTCATAGTGGAAGGGGGAGACGGTTTTAGGAAGTCTCATGCGGTCCCAGGGGAATGGCTGGCCGTTGGTGGCTATGGGGACATCCTTGGCTTGGCCTTGATTTGGCAGCTGTGCTCCTGATGAGGGAGGGAAGGCAACGGACAGCAGCAGCAGGAGAGGTGCCGCTAACATGGTGACAATCCTCTCACCTGTAACACAAACATCATACAAATACATGATTATGTGTTCAGAGGTACTCTAGCTTTATTGTGCATTTTCAAACAAGCCGTCAGGTTTGTGTGTGTGTGTGTGTGTGTGTGGAAAGTGCCGCTAAAGTGCAGTTACAATCATTCCCCATCTGCAGTAACGGTACAGAGATTCCAGATGTGAAAGACCCAGAAACACTGACCAATCAGAGCAGACTGGGCGTTTTCAGGAGGGGGGCTTATGCTGCGTTCATGTGGTATCACAATGATCGGAAAAATGACATTTCTACTGGGAAAATGACACCTCTTCAAGTTGGAACAACAACTTGGAAAATCAAGGAAAAATTTGCTACACGAGTGACGCGGAAACATGGCAGACGCAAGTAAACTCACCATTAAAAAGTTAATGGTAAGGGACTTTTTATTTTTGTATAATTTATTTGCTCACATGTAATGTGTAGGCCTAATATGGTTGCCATTAGCTCCACCTATTGAGTACACTTTATTTGTACAGCACCCTTCATACAAGGGCAGCCCAAAGTGCTTCACAAGGGAAATAGTCATAAAATTAACATAAAACAGGAATAGAATCCCATAATTCATGATGGACAATAATGTGGCGTCCATGTTTTATCTTCAGGCCGCTTCCCAACTTGGACCATCTGAGGAGCACGTGAATGCAGCATAACAGACAGGTGCTAAAACGCTCGAGCGTTTCAGACAGAGGGTGAATACAAATAGGCCCTACCTATATTCAGAGACAGTATTAGAACATGTACACATGAACATGTATTATTAACCTGAAAATGAAAGGTGTCACATTCTTAGTATCTAACTTTTCTAAAAACTCAGTGATAGCTGTATAGTTAACAGCTGCTACGCAAGCCACAGTGAATAATACAATGAGACAGCAAGGCAGAAACATGGCAGGTGAGCTGGAAGTGCACTTTTGATTTCACACAAAATGGTCACGAATCCCTATCGAAAAACACAACTCCTATTTCACCAAAACTGAGGCTGTATGGTCTATTGTCGTACATTCTTAACGTTAAT
Organism: Heterobranchus longifilis; assembly: GCA_028570985.1. Taxonomy (NCBI): domain Eukaryota; kingdom Metazoa; phylum Chordata; class Actinopteri; order Siluriformes; family Clariidae; genus Heterobranchus; species Heterobranchus longifilis. The sequence goes on along the minus strand of JAOVVB010246531.1, from coordinate 3,533 downwards.
CATTTGTGTAATGTAGCTTGTGTGAATCATTTCCAACTTACCCTGTCGTCTTCCGCACGCAGTTTTGTGTAGCCTAGCCTACATATAATTCAAGAGTGAAAGTGAAAGATAAAGGAGGAGTTGCATGCTGGGAGAGAGGAAACGTCCGCGAGGTAATTTATGACCTTCAGCTGTGGTGACATGACTGTAAATTCGAGATACCGGTAAGATGCTTTTCTCGGGATGTATTTTCATGTTCTTGCAGTCCAGGAAGTGTGAGTTGTAAAGACATCCGGCCAGCGCGCTTTTCACCAAATACCTACCAACACATTTTCTAAAGTAGGCTTGACATACATTACTGTGTATCACTCCATCGTGGTTAAAAAGGGGTGTCAAAACAAGAGACAGTAGAAATAGAAGGAAACGTCTACCGTGGGTGATATTTTTTACTAGGATGACAAAGGCATGTCCCGCCCTACTGTGCTGTGATTGGCTAGTAGTATAGCTCGACGTGCCTTGGCGTGTGGTGTGATTGGAAGCACGTTTTCACTCCAGCCCGGGCTTCTTTCAGTGTCTCTCCGCTGGCGGGGAGGCTAGGGCAGAGGATGTTTAGCCGGGCATGGGGCAACATACCTGGGATGGATTTGGGCGAATGTTGGGCCGGGTTTCTGGAGGTTCTGGAGCTCCAAAATGACATGTTTTCCTGGGCTATTTTTAAGTGTCTCCCCGGTGGAGGGCCAGCTCCATCAGGTCATAGTCCAGCTGCGGGTGGGTGAGGCAGAACTGGCCGGGCGGCTCGGTGCTGAGTCCGGGCAGCTGGTTAGGGAAGGCCTGGCATGTGTGGAGGTTTAGACAGAGATTCAGGAGAACTTCCTCTCATGTTTTTATTTCCAAGTTAAAGGTTTGAATGTGTCTGAACTCATCAGCTGATCGCTCGCGCTGCTCCGCTGACAGGCACGAGACGCGTTATTATTTTTCCTACAACCGGCTGGAGCTCGGAGGTGGCGGGGGGAGGAGTGGGAATGGGACCCCCCTTCCCCCCTTCCCCCCATTCTTCATTCTTTATAGATCCATGGTGCAAACAATAGACAGCTCTCTGCATGTCAGGAAACCTGTTACCTACAGGTAGGCTATAGCTTGATAACAGTTGTTAACATGGTATTTCATGGCACATTGTATGGGGCACATGTTATGTTGTGACATTCTAGTGTTAGCATGACTGGATGGTGCAAATTAAAAGTAGTAACCTACATTATGTGTACAATATAATGTAAGTCACCCTCCATTATGGAAAAGCCATCAGTGAAAGCATGGCCCGAGAAACGGAGCTCACTGAAGAAGAAGTGAGAGACAGAAGGACTGCTCAGTGTACACGTCCTGCTAAACCACACCCCATCCCCTCGTGGGGCTGCGTTCATGTGACTGGCTGAGTGTGTGTGAGGACAAGTCCCTGTTGAAAAAAATACAATTGTGTGAATCAGCTCCATGTAAAATGAGTCTCAAAAAGAAAAAAAGTTTCACACACAAATGTGTTTCACACAAATGCAGGGAGATTTATAAATGAAAACAGGTTTGTAAATGCAGGTTGAATGGTTTGTATTTAAAAAAAATACTTGTGTGTGCATCAGAAATACATTTATGAACCTTATTTTTTTGCGTGGATTTTTTAAAACATTTATATCCAACAACAAATATTTGTGTGTGCATTGAAAAATATTTTTGTCTAGAGTCATATAAATCCTGAAATACATTTGTGAGTATTTCTGTGTGCATTAATTCTTTATGAGACTGATCTAACCCCATAGAAAGGTGCCTCAATCACTCCTCCCACACATATGTCAATATCTGACACCAAAGTTTTTCAGCATTTATTTCTTTTGTTCAACCTGGATCATTCAGGAAAGTGTATTTGTGACTACTTTAATTCCTGCTTGAATAACATATGATTGGCCTTGCCTTGAGGTGGAAGTCAGGACCTAGAAAGTACAACATTTCACAGAAAATAAGCAGGCATTCAATTTCACATGAATACACTGATGTCCCTCAATGTCTTCCTTTCAATGAACAGATGAGATTACGGACTCCTGAAAGAGTGAACATAATTTAAAATCTGCATTGTCTTTATTTGAACTACAACCTGTCCATGGTGCAGGATAGATAGACAATGAACTTCAACTTTATTATTATCATCCCAAAGGACATTTGGTCTACAACAGGCATCAAAGAAGCACATCAGGTCACACAGAGACAAACAAACATCAACCATAACCAGCGCAATAAACAAAAACAAAAATCCTGGAGTAAACCATCAGATCAAATGAAAACAGTTCAAGATCTACATGCCCTGCCAGTGAAGTGCAAATAAAGTACAAAATCAACTGAATAAAATGCTGTGCCGTGGCAGTACACAATAATACATGCAATACAAGTATTACATAAATAAGTGGATGTGCAAGTTAAGCGTTTCAGTAGCAACAGGGATAAAGGAAACTCTGGCACAATGAAAGCAGAGGATTCACAAACTTTCTAATTTCTAAATGAATATATGATTGTGTAATTGTAGTGTGTGACATTGCAATGAACTGTGGGATTTATGGATGTGTCAAGAGCATCCATCCATCCTTGCGAAAATGAAGGAAAACCAAGTGAACTGATATTCACTTTGTTTGGTAGCCATCTCTGGTGAATATTATCATTTATTTTTAAGTATTTACCACAACATCAAGTGGAGTGTTCCCTCCACTGAGTTAATTACTGTTTTAATGAAGTGTTTTATTCAGCTCACACAACCAAAGAAACACATTTTCTTACTTTGTTTAGTTTGTAGTTTTTTTTAAAGCCATTAGTAGTTTAATTAATAGTTAGGTTAATTTCATAATTGACATGTAACTGGCAATAACATGAAATTATATACATTACTTCTATGCTTGTGTGCAATAATATTCCTTGTGCAATTATCTGCAATTTCCTAGAGATAATGATTCATCTCTATGGTGATTTTGAGGCTGTTTTTAGTGGTGGTGTATTCACAGTAATGGTATGTGTCCACAGTAGGCTTCATTTCCACTCTTCCCACTCATTGTCTATGTAAGCAGCCATGCAATGCATTCTGGTAGCGTTGTGGGGAGTTTCGGGAGACGGGCCGTCAAGTTGCACCACTAGAAAAAAGAATAAAACAAGACTAGGTGTAAACCTAGCAAAAAAAAAGCCAAAAACATTTTATCATTTTATTGGATTAAGAGAGCAAAGCAAATACAGATGTGATTTTGAGCAGAAGCCCTCAAGCTCTGCCATGGCTGATTCCCAGACATTATCATTGAGGGGTGAGAAGAAATCCCTGCAGCATGTTTGCGGCCAGCCCTGGGCGAGGACTCCTCTCTGCATGGGGCAGAGACTCCCTGCTGCAAGATGTGTTCATGTTTAAAGCTATAGTGAACTAGCCTGGCATCACCAGACTGATTCACAAATGCGAAGTTAGTCTCGGACCTCTCAGTTCATTTTCGATTTCCAAGACCAAAATGCCTCTGGACGCAATTGGATCGACCTACAACCAA
>JAOVVB010246523.1:0-54379 GCA_028570985.1 Heterobranchus longifilis | reverse complement strand
ATCTACAAAGAATACGTTTACAACATTTTCGTGGAGGTGTTCCCTTCTGACACTATTTTGCAGAGGCACCGTCGGGGCAGGATGATTGTGATTGGTTTAAGGAAATATAAACAGACCAGGGAGTTTTTTCACTATCCAGGAGTGAAAACGTATTCAATCCAGACTTTCCTCCAGCAGTGCTGTAGGGGGGGGCAGCTTGCTGGCTTGATGAATTTGGGGTTTTCCAGCTTTATTATGAGCAGTAATACATTCTTGAGGTAGCCTGTGTGTCATGATTCAAACACCCTTTTACAGTTTCTGGTACTTAATTATTATGAATTAACTGTATACATATACACATTTTTTAATGATGCTCCTGTGTTGACCAGGCTGCACATATTATGTACACCATTATAATGACTATTACGATATATTGTACAATGGGCAGTGTGTATTGTATGTATGCACTGTGTTGTTATGTTGCTGTATTTCCCTGACAGCAGATACTGTATGTGACTGTGTCCAAGACAAATTTACATTGAGACAATAAAGTCCATCTTATCTCTTATCTTAATGAATAATTCATGTCAACATAGTGCACTCTTTGTTTATTTGTCTGGGTTGTTTATGTTTCCATATTACATATGACTGGCATGCTGTTGCACACTATAGAGAGTGTGTGAGACGTTATTTAAACTGTCAGCAGAGAGCATGGTTTGGTCTCGTAATTTTGCACCATCACACATTTTTGGAGGTATTGATCTGCATGTTTGCTCTCATCCTGATTCTTTCTAGGTCTGCGTTATTTACCGTTAACAGTCATTTTGAACATATCAATAGCTCCATTCAGTGACTGCAGTTATGAGTACGAGTGCAGGCATCAGTCACTCCACCACTAATTATCATGACATTGGCTTTTCAGTGGGCTGGAAAACACTTTGCTGAGTATAGCGGCTCACTGTCATAAATCATTCCACTTAAACGTCAGCACAGGCGAAGAGATTTAAGACCTGGACCCAGAGAAACCTTAGCTGGGGTCCAGTGCAGGGGGATACTTGAGAGAGATTTGGTTTAACTTGGGCTTGGCTGCTGCAGGGGCTCCAAATATTTCCCAGACAAATCTCATAAATTAACTGACTGTCTCTTTGTACTGTACTTTCTTCTCTGTCTTTGCCTATTTTTGTATTTATCTTTCATTAGGGTCTCATTTATAAAAATGTAGAAACATTGTAGATTTTATGTATATCTTGATACCTGATAGGATACCAAAGGTTTGGTACAGATACTACAACAATACTTTTTTGGTACTTTTCTTTGAGAAATATAAACATGTTTTTCCACAAAACTTCATTGGGCAGCTGTGGCTCAGGAGGTAGAGGATTGTTAGTTTTATCCCTGGATTCTTGTATCTACATGTCAAAGAGCATGACCCTAACCCCAGGCTTGCATTGGCATCTCCACCACCAAGGTGCAATAGAAATTCAAAAAAGCCCTCCAAATGGACTTAATTATGATTTAAATGAGAGTGTCTAATAAGTGTTTGGTCAAACAACAAGTAGAAGTGTCTGAATACAAGCTTTCAATGCCAAGTTTTGGTACTGAAGTTCTGTACTCATCTCTAATTTTATGTTGAATTCAGTTTCAAGTTATGCATACAGAAGCCAAAAAAAACAAATAAAACATCAGAAATATCACCTCATTTAACCCTCATGTTGATCTAACATGTAGAGACCCTTTGTCACATCAGTTTCCAGCGTCATAGCTACACAATTTTCCATGACCGAATTTGATAGGGAGGCCTTTCTATAAATGAGTCTCGCTGTGCTCCAAGGAGGGAAACTGTGATACAGAAGCTGCAGTGACGGGGCCTCCCAAAAACCCATATCCGGCTTTAACCTGGGTCTGCAAAGTCAGTGTGTGTTTGAGATCAGAGCGTCACATTAGCCCCATAATGAGAACCAGCTGAAGTCACACACCACCAGACTGACCCTCTCCTGCTCAGACTGACCCCCCCGCACCACCTCACCATTTCCCCCCAAACCCTGGAGACACCTCTCTCTCTCTCTTAACTCCACTGAATTTAGGCCGAGATAAATGCTTTATCCAGATGCTTGCTCTCAAACCCTTCCATCAACCGGCGATAGTCTAAACTATTCCAGTGCACCCACCCAAAGACAGAAGTACATGGTGCAAACATAAACACTCTCCCATGCACATACTAGTGGCCATGAACACACACATACACACTCTCTCCACTCTGAGTTAGACGTCTCATAACCTGGCAGTCAGTCCTCCATGGCCTGCTGGCTGAGTCAGCCCACCGTCTCCCGCCATTCACATAACTGTTTTCCACCAGGCTACTGTTGAGGAGGCCCGCCCTGCTCCACCCAGCCACTTTTCTCCCAAAATTCGGGAAGGAGTTAGCAGCACGCTCTAACCCCCTCCACCACTCTTTCCCGTCCCTCTATCCCACTCTCAATCTTCCTCTACCCGCCGTTTTCAACCCCAAATAAACAGCCTATAACATGGAAAGCCCGGGAACACTGCAAACAACATAAACGGTACTCTAATGTTCCATCTGCAACTCGTACATCCATTTAATTTTTCCACAATTTGCACAGTTTGCTTTCACTTTTGAAGTACTGACTTGAAGATGGATAGCTCTAGTTTCAGTGGAAAACGGTGGTAGTTGGTACATGGGGAGAACCTCTTTGGGGATTTGAATTTGAAACAGGCTCCTTTTTCTCTCCTCTTTACCACAAACTAATGTAATTCTGCTGATAAAAGTAGCTTTGATTTGTTAAAAATCTTAAGTGCTTTATTAATAATCAATGCAAGTTTGAGCTTCATATTAGTTTATTTTTGTTATGGTAGTGACACACATACTAATCTAAAGTATGACTCAAACCAAAGCAGTCAAAACAGTAATGATTATTTGAAAAAGGCACTAAATGGCACACGTGGGGATTTGGTCCAATGTGAGAATTTGAACTTTGTTTATTTTACCTTTCTTTAAACAGAGTAGACTCACTGAGCATGAATTACTTTTTTCCAGGAACGCCCTGCTCCGCACAGTTACATACACACACCTGGAGAAGCTAACAATGCAATAGGAGGTACGTTCCTTGCTCAAGAGCTCCTTAGCAGTGGAAGATTTATTCAGCTGGTCCGGCGATCAAACCGGCAAACTTCTGGTCACAAGTCAAGTCTGGTCACAAGTTTTTTTTATCAAATCTCAATTTTCTCAGTCCAAAAAATTATTGCGTCATCTGCCTTGTGAAGCCATCCGTGCCTACACATGGCATATGAGGCTTCAACATAGAATACACATTCAATGTAAACACTGGTGTTGTTGGGCCTAAGCACTCATGCCACATCTGTGGTAATGGTTTAAACATGTGGTGACAAAATTGCCCCAGGGGGAAACAAACTCTGTGTCCCGGCCAAATCATTCTCTGACAGCGGCCACTCTGCACACCGCAGGGACGTCGTGGCAACATGCGTACTCCAAAACACAAGCCACTGTTTACTGTACATAACTCACGCCCTTTGGCAGCTGTGCTCCGATAGCCACAGAAGTCCAACAGTGTAATCTATGATGGCTGCACCAACCTTCACCTTGCTGGTAAAAAAAAAAAAATGAAACTGTTTTTCTTTACAGCCATCTGTCATAGTTTTCAAAACAAAGGCTTTGCAGTTGCTGATAACAAATTCACCAGATATGTGTTTTCCATAAAAAATAAAAAAACACAATTCACAATGCCTACTGAATTCTGTTGAGATGGATAAGTTCTATGTTTACATCAGCTGATCACAGCCACTTTTATTCAAGGTCTAAATACCTCCAATATGGCTGGCAGCCATTGCCTCAACTGGAAGCACTTTATTCACGTATAGTTTGCAACATTTGAGACACAATCATCAATCTTGGCCACAAGATTTTGCAGGACAAAAACAGGGTGGTAAAGTTCTACTTTGGCTGCTAAGCATCCTCCCTAAAATCCGAAGGTGTTATTTGAGACAGGAAGGTGCAGATATGAGGTTTTGCGGTTGTATACAAAGTGACTCAACGTTCACCTACTGACAAGAGAGTCATTATTTGCATGACTCGCAAAAGGTCACTTATCAGGAAAACATGAACAAAGAGCGTCCTAAGCATTTGAACAAACAACCAATGCTGTCTTTTTTTTTTCTGGCAAAGACATAGTGTCCTTGGTTTTGTGTATGAAAGTCCTAAGAGACAGGGAAACTTGTGACAAGGGTCATGAGTGAGGTTTGAAGCCACAGTGCCACGAGTTCATGTGCATCATAGCTTGCTGATCCTCGGGGATGCCTCAAAGACAGAAAGCACAAAAAAAACGTCAGAAAAATTTAGAAAGACAAAATGTTCAGAGAGAAATAAACATGATGAAAAAGACTGGGAAAAACTGGGATGCATGCTTCTGGGAGGCTGAAAAGGAAATCTTGAGGAGTACAAAGAGTGAGTGCAGAAAAATTGAGAGCTACATCAGAGTGTTTTTCTTTTCGCTGTTCCTGTAAGTTGGCACAGAACTTCAGCAGATAGACAGACAAGGTCCTTATTACATCCGATTTGCATTTAGATGATAACAAGAGCAGGGCGTTTGAAAGGGCTGTTGTTCCAACAACTTCTCTGTGTATCCAACAGATGTAATTACGAGTAATGCACCTCATTGCCTTTGACTGATTATAGTGTTATTTCTTCACTTTATCTGAGAGAAGTTGCTCAAAATCTTCCTTTGTGTAACCCCCAAATGTGCATGGCTGATTTCACTAAATGCTCATCACTGTTTGAAATGACCATATGTATTGCAGATGACTGGGGAGAAATTAAACTCCCTCCCGTACTGCGCCACCCACCTCGATGATGACAGCGGATCAGCACAGCTTTTGTTGGAGGTTGACTGCTTCTTAACTACGGGGCTGATCTATGGAGGTGTGTGTCCTGAAAAATAAACTATTGTCCTACAGTCAAAGATCTGTCTAAATTGCCAGAACACATGGACAAAGATTGATGGTCTGTGACAGCTGAATATAGCTTTCAGGTGTGCTCAGAAGTTATCGATGATCTTAGAAAGGTTGGTTATAAGAAGAAGAAGAAGTTGTGAATATATTGCTCTGACAAGATATTAATAAAGCAATAGATTAGTAAAGTGGGAAGAGTTATTTCAAGGGTACAGGTTTTCATTATCTGCAAAGATAACGACAGGTGATCAGCAGTTTCAAAAGTTTGGATGGTACTGTATGAGTCGGTGTACATAAGGAAAAGAGATCAAGAATGACTCACCAGGAACATTTTGGTAAGAAATATCCAATCACCAAAATTCTGTCAATGACAAAGCTCTCTTTTAACCAAGATAAACTGACAAATACTTAGTTAGCATTCAACAAGAACATATTTCATGAATCTTAGCCATTGGTAGGCTGTTGGAACCTCATGAAAGGTGTTAAGTGCGAACAATATAATCGTATTTTATCTTTTTCAAGGACTGGAGGATTTATTATTGTCATTATACAAAACGGGAAACACCATCACATTCCCTTGAATGAGAAAGTGTGTCCAAACTTTTGACTGGTACTGTACTATTCACTTATGTGTAACATCAGTGTAATACGAGTGGTTTAAATTATAGTGTAAATACAAAACTTTGGTTGTAGTAAGCATGAGGGTAGTGCAAAGGGTAGTGGTATTGTAATGTATGAGACCATTACAGTAGTAGATTTTAATTTAGCTTAAAAAAAACGAAAAAAAAAAAACGAGCAAGTGTATTGTCCGTGCACTAAGGGGCTGGGATGCTGACCATGAACCGCTGTGTCAAAAAATAAATAAATGTTTCAGAATTTTGGAAATACAGCTGATATAAAGCCTCAACAAGACTGAGTTACAAAAGCTAGTGGAACAGAAGCTAACTTGGATGGAAATGTAGTTCTCCACATCTGCTTTCAGTGGACAGGATTTGCCATTCTGCCCAATCCATTTCTCAACTGTCTCACGGTGTGTGTGTCTCAAGGCTGCTTCATCAATAAACTAACATGGCATCCATTAACATGTACCTGGTTTATGTTTCAGGGCACATGTTCTTTAAACTTGTGTACACGGTGTTCGACTGTATTGGCTAATCCAAACTGTGTGCATCTTGTGAGCCTTTCATCCATCATTTGTTCAACAAATCTTTAATCTTTCCACGGTACAATTACGTGTACTGATGAAAGTGCCACACACGGGTGAGTAATTTGATGGTATAAGACATGCCATAGGCACAGATGGCTTGCACAGATTTTGTGCATAATACCCAAATCACTACACATAGTTTTACATACAATGCTGACAGCTCCTCGGCTATATTTAGATTTATGAACACATTTGTTCATCTCATCGAGGTACTAGATGGCTTTTTGCCCACTTTGTGTGGTGAATATTGACAAGGCTGTCAGACTTTGATAAATCCCGGGGTTGGAGGAACGCAATGTTGAAACACAGTGTCAATGAGAGCGAATGAGAGAGAGAGAATCATCAACAAGGGCGAGTGAACGGAGCACTGGCGAAAGGGGAAGTGAGGAATGTGTTTTATTCACTGCTAGAGGCGAAAGCTCCATCGAGACAGAGTCACTGTCTTGACTGAAGACTAAAACAAAGCCCATGACTAAAATCAATGCTTGCCTTCACGAGACCCTGCAGCCGAAAGCAGAAGAGAACCTGATAGAGGCAACCATTGTAAACCACGACGTGGTGGAGAAAAACAATAAACACAAACCCCGGAGGGTTTAAAAGTCTATTTGTAAATCCAGATATTGATTGTATGAAAGGTATTACTCGTTAAGTGTGAGTCTGTAATTCAAATGTCCACAATATTGCTTCTTAACACAGGTACATCTTTACTTTTTAACAAAGCCTCGGCCACAATAACAATCCTATTTCATACACCGACCCTGCATTTAAACAACATGTACTGCATGACTTGTCACACAATTATATGAACAAAAAAACTTAGTTAGTCAAAGTTAGTCATCGGCAATTAAGCCAACATGTCCTCATACCAAAACAACAGACTAGGTTATTGTCCTATAACCGTTCTATTTAACATTGTGAAATAGTCTAATTTTAAACACGTGGTTAACGTTGTGAAATGGAACTACTTGGTTAAGTTTAGGCCACAAAACTACTTGGTTAAGTTTAGGAAAAAGATCATGGTTTGGGTTAAACAAGTAGCCTATGTGAGTTACGTTGGTTAACTTAAAAAAGTAAACGTTCACTTTTGGTTTCACACGAACAGCGGTCTCCTCTGTGGAATGCCACAATCCACTGTACTCCCAAACTCTGGCAAGATCTGGTTATATTCAGTAAACGCAGAGCTACTATCAATTAACCCTTTGCTAAACACTGTTCCCCATAGTTACTGTTGCTAAGCTTGTCAAGCTTTCCATTCTAGCACTAAACATAGACATGTCTATGGCATCAGATTCATCACTTGAAATTCTTGGTAAATGTGCCCTTGATTTTTGACAAAAATAGACAAAAGCAGACTTCTCGTTTCTAGTTGGTGACCGTGTGTTTTGCCGGATGTGATGGCAACGGTTGCTAGGAGATCTGAATGTTGTTTTAAGATGAGAACCATGTAAAAGCGTCTTAAATATGGATTTTCTTGGCTGCATACATGACTTACGCTAAAAGTAGGATTAGGAAAAAAAGTCAGCATCCTCACCAGTTGAAACATGTAAAAGACATGGAAATGAAAAGACTTATCCCTCGTATTATAGTACAGTATGATATGGAAAATGTAAGATAAGACTGTTATTTCGTGACAACATATTCCCTGTTAAGATGCTTAGCTTACTATACACAGACAGACTTGGCCAGCCAACATATGTTAAATTCATGAGAGTGAATGTAATTTCAGCATGAATTACCTATTTAGTTTGTTTCATGCACATTAAGGCATACAGAATATTAGCAGCATTTTAAGAACAAATTGTGTCCCTTGTTTAAAATATGTAAATTAATTTCACTAAAGAGTCTACTTTTCTGCTCCTACTCACTATGGTTGAGTGAAAGTATGTCATGATGGTGCTATTACAGATAATGGTCCCTTCTGGAGCAAATGTTCTGTCCTTCACCTTCTTTTCTTCTCCATTTCCCTCCTAATGTTTTATGAACATGTGCTTAACATGCTGCTATTTGTCATACATTGGCACCCTGACCACATGTCTTGTTTAACAGACTTGCAGGTCAGTTATACAGTATTATATATGCATTGGACCACCTTTCTAATGTAACGTTTCCATTTTATATTTAAAGCTACGGTATATTTGAATGTTGACTGGAAAATGGTAGAGTTAAAAAGCCCACATTGTTGTGTAGTAGTAATTTACTTTGCCTCACACAAGTGATGTCATCAGAGTTGCCATGTTAACGAGCCGGTGATATCAGGTTAAGCTTCAGTTTTGTTTGGCTACAGCTGATATTAAGATGTTTTTTATCCCTTGGATTTTTTGCCATTCGCCTCTGTGTAAATGCTTAAAAGTGAGATTGTTTATATGTATTTGTAATTGAAACCCAGATGTTTTTGTGATTATTTGGTACTGTAACTGCACGTATATCTCTGCCAGTCATTAGCTTATAAGCCTCGTGGGGGCAGTATGCGAGCAGTAGTTTGGTTATTGATAGATTTTGATTTGTAATTACAGTCCTTATTTGCATATGAGTATGTACTTAATTTTATTATATTCATATATTTCCTTTTAGTCTATCATTGTTACAGACTACAGCCTGCAATAAATCCACATAATTGGGAAAGTCAGTTTTACGTGTTCTTTAATCAAAACACACGTCTACCATGAGCCACTCTAACCACCTGATATCCCGGAGTCTCCTTTATAGGTAGCAAAGGGTGAGTTAAACTTTAAGATCTAACTTTGGTATTCATAAATCAGTAAGCTGCACCAAGTTGTCTATGATTGCTTTATATCAGGATGCCAAGGATCTAACCTTTTCTGGACAGACTGCTCACTGTTGTTTATGAAGACTGTTTGTATCTTGCTCTTAAGTTTCAATCAAGTGACAACCTCCATAGCTGAATCTTACAGCGCTTTAAGATGCAGAAAAATTTATGAGGACTCTTCTTTAGTCGACACCTCAATTTTGACAATTGCTGTTCCATGAAGATATCATGATGTGCAGAGGGTATGTTTGCATGTTGTGTTGACTTGATTGTTAAGAACCATTATGACTCGTTATGACAAAAGCTTAAGCTCCAGCATGGTTCCTTTGTTGTTTCCCAAATTTGAATCTCTAAGCAATACACACAATTGAAGTGAGCGGTAAGAAAAAAAAGTGGGTGGCTTCACAGTACATCAGAATGACAGTATAAAAAAGCTCCATATACCCAGTTTCACTTCTGCAATTACTGATATTCTTCTCTGTTACAGTGCCACTTTAGTCACATCAGTTCAAGAAGAAATTGATATTTTAATGCACAGTAACAACTTGCTTAATGTAGCCTTAAACAATACAGAGATTTCACAGTGATTCACTTTAATCAAAGTCTATTGATGTATGACTTTTTAACTTCCTCAGCTCATTCATAATCACAGTGTGTGTGTGTTCAGGACTATTACAGAATGAATGATTGTTAGAATAAACTCGAGTGCCTTTAAATTCCTTCTCCCAGTAGATAGAGAGAAGCACTTCAATCTAAAAAACCTTGATCTCAATCATGGAGCCAAACATCAGGAAAGTGGTGATAATCCCTTTTTAAGGTTAGGTTTTTGGGGCTTACAAGGCTTCAGGCAGGATTTTTCTGTTATACTCACTCTTCTTTTGACCTCCTGCAGAAATCCCCCTTGCACACCTATATGTGAGACGTTCATTGTGATTCATTGGTAGTTACTTGAATGTTGGCCGTATAAAACTCCTTGAACTTTTTCCAAAAGGGGAATTATCATGCTTTATGTTCCATCTGGCTCGTTTGGGAAGAGGAAGAATTTGTGAAGATTAAACTTTTCCGTTCTCTTTTCGCCTCATTAAAGTAAAAATGATATATGTTCACCTGTAAAACATGGAGCAAAAATGGGGCAGAAGGCCTCCTAGAGTACAAACCCAAACATACACAATCTGCAGATGTGTTCCCTGATGCTTACCCGCTAAGTAAGCAAACGTTGCAGAATGTCAATATATGTGAGAAGTGATGCACCACATGGTCTGAACATGCATATATTACATCTCATACCTCACAGGGAGATCAAATTCCATGCCAGCGGATATGATAATCATAAATCTGAGGATTAGCTTTTTGAGTATTTCACAGATCTGGATGATCTGTCAAGCTGGCAGCACGCTTCCTATAAAAAATCTTGGGTCTCTCACAGCGTCAAACATCAGAAAAACAAATGATAAAACCCCACTTTCTTCTTTGTATAAAGTAGACAACATTTCTAAGCCTTGATGAATGAAGAAATTAGATGATTTCTTAGTAGATTCTTCTTTTTTAATTTCAATTTGCAAAATGTAAATATTTCACTAATTTCTCAAAGACGCCTCTGTCAAACACAGGCTTGAAAATCAGAAACATGCAGTGAAATGTTCAAATCAATCAGTCAATCAGTCAATCAACTGATCATTAGCAGTGGGAGACATTCAGCAGATTTGAATCTAAATCTAAAGCTCCTTTCACACATGCACTGCAACCCTGAAATTATCTAGACATCACCTGAAGGGGCTGAGAACACAAATGGTAAATGGACTGTACTTATATAGCACTTTTCTAGTCTTTACGACCACTCAAAGTGCATTACACTACTAGTTATTCACCCATTCACACAGGACGATGGCAGAGTTACCATGCAAGGTACATGCTCATCGGGGGATATAAACATTCACACGCACTCACACGCTGAGATGGCTATAGCTTCAGGAGCAATTTGGGGTTCAGTATCTTGCCCAAGGACATTTCGACATTTCGACTGCAGGGTCGAACCACCAACCTTCCGGTTAGTGGATAACCACTCTACCTACTGAGCCACAGCTGCTCCAAATGTCCGAATTTGGACCAGACATTAAATGGACTTTACCCAGTACACGTTCAATAAATTTTTCCCAAAGTTGGTTTCTGTCATTTTAAGTAGTTCTTATCACGCTTATGTATATTCAAGTGTTTTTTCTGATAAGTTTCAATTTATTTGATGCTATAAAATGTCATGATTGACAGCTGTTATTGACTTGTGATTGGTCGGTGGGTGTACGGTTGGGAATTCGATACCGACCGATTGCTACTGCGCAGACTCTGGTTGCAAAATCACACGATGGCGGCACCCGTATCTGGGACATGTTGGCTTCACTTTTGTACAGGAAGTGGAGACGCATCGTCCATCTTTATATACAGTCTATGGTACAAAGTCTGGGTAATGTCCGATTGAGCCCATGTGTGAGAATTCACAGCGAGTGGGTGTGTTGATGACGCTTCTATCATGCGGCTGGCGCAAAACTGAAACGACAACGAGATTTGAGAATTTCTGTCAACTTCCACCAAAATCGCCAGATAAATTCAAGGAACGGCAAGAGACTTGGTTGTTTATGATCAAATTACGAACCAAATTACGTGACAGCGGTGTAATCTGGCGGTGTAAACGTCATGTCCTGCCTGTCTACCCAGGCACCACCCCTTGCCTAAACCAAACAGAGTATTTCCAGTAAGTGAGAACGCGTCTGACATGGTTGTGTGCTACATGTGTGAAAGGGCAACTCTGGACAATTATTCTCTGGATCTGATCTCAGGAAAAATGGCTTGAGACCACTGAAACATGAAATATCAATCTGTGTAAAATGGAGACTGGATTCAAGTACTTAAAGCCCTGGCTGGCTAATATAAAATGGAAAATATGTTTAAATGTTTGTTTGTTTTTTACAATTAAAAGTCACCAGCATCACCTATGATGTTGTTGCCTTGCTTGTTTACTCTGGTTTGAGGATGAAATGAAAACAGCTTACAAAACCATTAATTAACCATCCAAACAACACAAGCTAACCCAGTTGAAAGCTATTGAGTGTAATTAAAATTCCTCTGGATTTAAATACATTCTCAAGTGTGCATGCTAACGGCCCTTTTGGGAGCTTCTTGGACTAATCGGAGAGACTGAGAAGTGTGTTCCTTTTGCTAATGGGTGAACACATGATTTCACAGCTCTCAATGCGATTATACTCTTATTAGGGTCAGACATTCATAAAGGCTCATCATCACACAGTTTTTCCTATCATGTGTGTGGGTGATATCATTTATATCTCTTTTGGTGTGTGCAGTCTTCTTGCTTTGATTCCAGTGACTCAGTCCCTTTGAACCAATTTGTAAGCCACTGAGTGATTGCACCCAAACTTAACCCAGACTTAATAACAAGCAAAAGTCTAACCAAAAAGACAAAAAACAGAGAGCCTCTCTTGGCTGGTTTGATGTTGCAAATGTTCAGATGGTTCAATTTTAATAGACTTTGGGGGATCATGAGATGGTTAGCTTTGTGACAAATTAAAAACCACTAATTTTTGGAGAGACAGCTGCTGTTTTAGGCACAGAACATCCAAAGCAACATATATGTTGATGTCAGGAGGTAGGAAAAGTTTGGAAAAGCCAGATCACCAGCCTCAGTCTGAGAAAACCTGCTTGACTTAAAAACAACAACACCTCCCATTATCAGAGAAGCTGCAAGGCAATTCACTTTGTGCTCTCTTTTACACAAAACTGCTAAAAATAAAGAGCCACACTTTTCAGAATATTGGCAGCCCACCTGCAGTGATAGTTTACATTCGAGTTAATTGAATAATGTGCTAGTGCTCAGCGATGGCAGCGTAATTAATGGTTAACAAGCCATCATTACAAATAGTTGTCCATGTATCTGGCTTTCTCAGACAAATGAGACTGGGTACTTAAGACATTTTGGTCAGCAGTTCTTTTAAAAGCTGCAAGAAAGTCTGTTTCCTTTTTTTGACTCATAAGGGTGTGGTGCTGCATCCGGCACAGATAATTCTCAGGAAGTTCTTTATTTGACTATATTTGTTAATGCTGCATGAAATCAGTGTACTTTTTTTTAACTTCTAATGTCAACTGCACATAATCATTGTCTCAACATTACCTGATATATTGCTATGGTGTTTTTAATATACCGTATGCACAGATTAACTGGTAAAGACAATAGAACTGCTTTTACAAAATACGTAATGATTGCCATTAAACATTAAACAGACTTTACCCTGCCAGCTCCCCAGTACAAAGTCTGCAAAATATCCGATTGAGCCCATGTGTGAGAATAGTTTAAGAGACTTCAGGAAGTTCTGTCAGTAAGGGCCAATGCTGAAATCGTCAGACAAATTCAAAAAACTAAATTACAAACCAAATTACGAGTGTGCGGTGTAATCCGCATCGTGGCCTGCCTGCCCACCCAGGCGCCACCCCTCGCCTAAACCAAACAGAGTATTTCCAGTAAGTGAGAACGCGTCTGACACAGATGCTGCATGAAGTCAGAGTACTGTTCAACTTCGAATGTCAACTGCACATTGGCTAAACATTACCTGATTTATTGATATGGTGTTTTTGATATAATGTATGCACAGATTAACTGGTAAAGACAATATGACTGCTTTCACCAAATACGTAATTACTGTCATATTGGGAAAAATCTAAGTTTATTACTGTATTACAGTTTTGTTTAAAACTTTTTCACAGAACAACAAAGGATACAATATGGATATGGATAAAAATAAAAATGGAACTAAATGTATTGGCAGCGACAAAAGTGAGAAGCTTAAAATGTACAGTACTGTATGAGTCATCCATCAGTCTTCATGCTTCAGATGGCCACACATGAAAACTCACACATATAAACACAGGAGGATCCCCATTTCCTGCTCGGAAAGAATCCTGCCAATGAGCCACAGACACGCTCAATTCAATCCACTTAGGCAAAAACAGGCACAAACACAGCCTTCCATGCAGATAAAGGACCTCCTGATTAAGTGAAAGCATATGCATGTAATGGTGGCATGAAGGTTATAGAGGAGGGTTTATGACTGTAGGGATGTCAGTTTGAATCCCCAAATGAGCTGGGGGGTTGAGTAATGCCATATCCTCCCACTAAAAAGGTCCAATGAGGTGCCTTTGAGCAAGACACGTAAGCCGCAGTTAACACTGGTGGCTCCCCAGTGTGAATGTGCCTAATGACATGAATGTGAAGCCGGGTGTTGCTAAGTGTTGAAAAATTCCTTATCTCTACAGTGCTCATTGCGGTCTACACCTGCCATATGGGGAGTATATCGACATTAATGGTTCTGGCACATGATAAACATACTGTACATATGGGGTATTATGCACAAACAAAGTTTGAGACTTGCAGTGAGTTGACAGAACTTTGCACACATGGATTTAGTTCACAAACACACAGCCTTGCAAGCACAACCATCACTGTTTTGTGTAGCTGATGACATGGAATGTGTTTGCTACGTTTTACTGCGTTCGTCCTTTGACTCTGCCAAGCTTTGAGGTGGTTTTGGATCGAGGAGAAGAAGGCTCCTTTTTTAAACATTTATAAGCTCCTGGGCGACTCTGTTGCAAAAGGGAGGGGCCATCCAACCAGGCTGCGGAGAAAACCGCCTCCCCAAAAAAAGCAAACTAAACAAATGGCAGCGAAAGTTATTTTTCAGATGGCTACTGTAAAAGGAGTCTTTGTGTCCTCAAAAATCTGCTCCAACCGACACTTGACTAAGTGCAGCAAAGGAAAGTACAAATGGAAAGAAAGACTCAAAGAGAAAGTACGCAGCATACCCAGTGGGAGGAGGGGATTTTCTGGTGAGCAGCAATGTACAGCATGTATTTTGGGCAAAAGAGCTCCTTCTGGAGACTTCTGATCCGCTGTTTCACCAGAAGGCCTTGGCTTAGTGTCAGGGCGTTGGTCTTGTTTCCAATAGCGTCACTTTCTGTGGAACAGCAGCTTTGTAAGACCTTAATAATGTGTTTTATTTTTAACTGCCTCAGTTATCTGATGTGGCAGTGCTAACTGCAACAGTCAATGAGAAGCTGCAGTTAAACTAAGGCACACACGGACTACGTGTGGATGTATTTTGACAGACAACTCAATGTGGAAATGTGCCGTAGTGTTCGTTCATGGGGAACAAACCCGAGTAAACTGAGCACCATCTCTTTCAGCTGCAGTCCTGAACAACTGCTAATGGACAATGATGTGATCAGCCGTTGCCATGCGACTACAGAAAACCCATTTGAAGCATTTCAGCCATTTACAACAACATTATATATATATAACTTCAAGCCTTTGGTGCTCTGAGCACTTAAAGACATGTTATGCTCTCAGAGCTGTCAGCAACATACAATAAGACATCCTTCCAACTGAAAATACTGAGTAAACCTGGAACCGGCTGAATCCCACAATACAGACGAATATCATTCACCTAATAATACAGTTCACTCAAATGTCTGACATTTATCTCATTTGCATGCTTGTGAAATCAAAATATATTTAAGTTAAGCCATTAACTACCTCTGTTTAATATGTCTCTGATATGTCAGTGTCAGGATCCGAGATATTATAATGGGTTTGAAACACGTATGTAACGCAGCATATGTGGGAGCTTTTCAAAATTCATAACACTGATCCTGTGAATCCGATGTAAATGAGTTCTGGCCTTTAGTTATGAATATATTCACAGTTGTTTATTAGAATTTAAATGAGGTCGAGGAATTGAATTCCACAGGCTAAATGAAGCAGCCTATATATTTCTGACTAATAAATGCACTGATTCTCGATAATCCTGCCAAAGGCATCCAATGCCATCCAGCTGGCATTCAGATGTTCTACAGATGCGTTTGATTCGCCGAGAATAAGGCCCATGGAAATTAATGCATCCAGAATGCTGCACTGCACTGCACGGTATGGAATGCGTGAATGATGCATTTTCGTAAACATGCTTAGCAGTGTGGCTTCTAAGCCAACAGTTTGGAAATGAGCAACACAGTAGAGATACAATAGCTCATTTGTTGTTGAGAGTCTTGGTTCCGCAGGATGCTGCGGTCCATGAAGTCAAATGAGGTGACCGATGTTTTGATAGATGTCATCCACATATTTGTTATTGTTGTCCACTGTGTATATCACAGCGGAAATTACAGAAAACCGTATTTGAAAAGCTATGTACAGAATGTGATCTTTCTGGAGAACATCTAACATACATATACATGCACTTGTACAATTGTATACAGATGTGCTGCTGTACACTGAATTGACTGTACACTGAGAAAGGTAAGTGTAACACATCCTCATATCAAACAACAGACGAGGTCGTTTGCCAGCGACTCCCAAAGCAGCATATATATTTAACGCTGTGAAATGGTTGCACGGCGGCAGTTTTAAACATGACCGTAAGAGGATCATAAAGTTACCTTTTTAACTTTTTTGTGTGTATTTGCTGCAGTGTATGACCTGCACACACACACGCACACACTTTTTTTTTTTCAAATAAATCAAATCAAATCTGTTCTATTTAATGTTATGAATCTGTCAATGTTTAATGTTTGGGTTATGTTTGTTACGGATGTAAATCTGTGACATAATTAACTTACATCTGTGACGTGGTTACTAACGCACAGTGGTTAACTTAAAATAAGTATTGTTTAACTTTAAAAAAGTCAACGGACAGCAGTCTCGTGGGTGAAAGTTCTGTTTGTTTTCCCCATCCATCCACTCCATTCTCCTCCCTACGTGGACTTTGTCGCTCTTTATACTACATCACCTCCTTTGCTTCCGCCATAACTATTATGGCCACTAGAGGTCGTTGCCTGGCAACAAGCATAACGCTGCTTGCACAATCGACCTATACGGCCAATTTTGTGGCGAGAATAGTCTGGTATTTCAAATGTTAGTTACGCAAACAGTTTAGTGGAACATCATTGCATGAGGCCACAAAGAAGACAGATGGAGTGAAGAGAAATGAAAAAGCCAAGAGAGAAAAGAGGAGGTAGCTATTATTATAAAGTCTGCCTCTTTGAATTGAAAAACGTCAAGGCGGTCTTTGTTATCTGATTTTAATTTCATCATGTATGCCGTCGTCATTAATATATATAAAATGAAGTCACCACATTCATATTTTTTTACATATATTTTGTCTTTCTTGGCGTGTGAGGAGGAGGTAGAGAAGAGCTGACACAGAAGGGCGAGGCAGGGTGGAGCCGGGCAGTGCAGACCTGCTCCTGTTGGATTTGGCAATGAAATGTCCAGCTCTGCACCACCACAGCATCCTCCTCACACAATGTGTGTTCCATGTATTCACAGTGATTCACTAAAATCATACCATGTGCCCATATGAGACTCTGGTATACGCCTGAGTCTCTGTGGTTCAACATTATTTATCTATATTTCACTCAGTGCAATGGGGCCCTTTCTTTCTAAACAATGTTTTTGTAGCTTGTGACTCACAGGAAGTAAGTATATTATATACCACATTCATAAATCCAGTACAACAGCCTCTTACAGTACATATTATCCAGCTCCCCTTTTTCTCTACAGAGACGGTCTGACAGTCTGTTTTGGGGCCACTAATTTTGTTTCCATATGACCTCACTGTGGAGCGATTCAGGAGTCAGCAGTGAGTTCACATGGAGACCATCAATAGTTTATGACTTGCATTTAAAAGAGGTCTGAGTCTGTCCTGGTCAAGGTAAACCATTAGTCTGTGAATGAATCGTACAATGATAGTAAGACTTCACGTGACCCACCACACAGGTCTGAAACCACATGCGTTGGAAAAAAAAAGTCTGATAATCACAGTGTCACGGTGCATTAGATCAGGATGTAAGGGACTTAAATGGAAAATTTGACTAAATGTAGGTAGGCTATACTGCGGCAATGTCCTTATGTGACTTTGGCGATACAAGTAACTTTTTACTTTCCATATGGCACCATCACCATGAACATTTTAATTCATCCAATACTTCAGTTTATGAACAAAAGCTAATGATATTCCCACCAGCCTCAGCTGTACTTTGTGTTTCATGCTAATTAGCAAATGTTAGCATGTAAACACACTAAACTAAACTGATGTTAGGATTTAGCTCAAAGCACCACTGCACCTACAGTAAGTAAAGCCTGACGGAGCTGCCAGAGCATGAAAATGGCACTAAACAAAAGGTCAGAGATTCCTAAAAATCAGTGGGAACTGGTCTCTTGGGGTCTTGAGTATCTGTACAAAGATACATGGTGATCTAACAGTCGTCGTAGAGATATCTTGCTCTGGACCAAAGTATTGAACAGGCTGACCTCACCATCCGGTTACATTTTTGGCTCCTCTACTTGGGTGGAAACATAAATTATTTAAAATGATTTACAGCCTCATATATATATTCTTAAGTTTCAGAATATATTTTTGCACGGAACTGTGGATTTCATCCGACATCTCTTAGAATTTAATCACATTATTTCTTAAGTCTTAATCTAATTATGGGTACATAAGTATTGTTTTGCCGTAAAATAGACTTGAAAATATGTGAGCCTATCCTTTAATACCAATAACAAAAATTCAAATATTCAAGAGAAATTACCTCTGGTATGGGAATCAGTATCAGTATTGGCAGCTATATATCGGAATCGGATATCGGATTGGTGCATCCCTACCTTTTGGGTATCAGAAACAGCAGACCAAAATCCTAACTTCACTGACACTCGGCTGTTATACATTTCATTTCCACGTGAAAGTACCGCAGAGCTAATTCCCAAACGGTATCCCCTCAGCCCAACAACGGGCTCAGGAATGCTGGCATGCACAAAGACATACAGATGTCAGGTAATGTCTGCACATTCCCTGGCAGTAGTGTGTTTCAAATTCCCAGAAACATCGAATCATGCTTTTATTAGAATGTGCACTGGATTTTACCTCTCTGCACAGCACTATAGGTGTCTTATGCAATGCTATCTGGAGTTCAGTAAAACATTGTAAAGACTTTTTTGGTGAGGTACAGCTGGCAGCTCAGCAGAGTATGTTCCAAAAGTCAGTCAGTTACGAGAGAGACTGAAGGTTTCCCATTAGAGGAGACGGGGAGGTTACAGCGATGCCAACGTGTTTAACAAGCACATACTGTAATTTGTTATACGCTGTAAGCAGAAGAGGTAGCCTGTTTGTGTTTAGATTGTGTAGCCACTAATAAGGATGTCCGTGATTAAACCTAATCAATGATCTATTATTCAGGCCTATTCTTGATTGTGTGCAATTTCAGTCATTGTTATCAGGCTGATTAATTTGACTGACATTAGATGATTACTTTCAATTACCAGGATAATTGTAATCCCTGCTATTTCATCGGGAAAGCAGAAATACATACAACCTTTAAGATAACACGACAGTCTTCTCTACCTTTGACAACCATTTTCAATTACATCTGGAAATGAAATCCACAATTTGGCAAGGTAGTGAACCCAGTTTATTCCACTTTTGGTTGCCAGGAAAATATTTGTGCTCACAAGTATAGCTGCATGTTGGATGACACTAGGATTTCTCTGCAACAGCTGCTGAGCGAGTTAGTGTTAAGACTTTCACCACCAAGATACACAATATGACACATTACCGAAGGCAAGTTTTTACTTGTGCACAGACAGGAAAACGTCTGTTATTATTTTTTACTATGATTGGTTGTATCAAACTATATTTCTGTCCTATCAGTTCTCTGAACCCACCACCCCTCAACAAATTGATGTGCTATATCTGGTTTGACAATGCCTGGTTGCAAAATGGAAAAAAAAAATGCATTTTATTTGTTGAGGCTGTAAAACTGGTTTTAAGATGAGAATGAAATCTAATCATGGGAAGATATTCCTATTTTACAGTTTGGACCACACTTTCCAGAGATCAGATATTTCTATTTTAAACAGCTGACCTCTCTTTCACTGTCTGCATGTGTGTGTGTGTGTGTGTGTGTGTGTGTAAAGCTTCAGAACCACCCTCCTTAATCTTGCTTCCCCATCCATCATTAAGTCATACATTAAACCTGATTAAAAGTGTCTCCTCCTCTTCACTTACATTTCCCATTTGAGACTGAATCCGTGGACAAGTGTTGAGAATTAGCATGAATGCTAAAACACTCAAGCAATGCATCTGGTCTGTCCAATGTAATTTAATGTCCATGTAAAATAAAATAAAATAAATTAACTCAGGTTAATTAGTCGACTCAATAAAGGATAATATCTTTAATCTAGATTCACTGGCTGATGTGGAAAGAGCACATGGTCTTTAGTATGGACTTAGTTAAGTGTTTAACACCTCAGGGATCGAAACAATGTCATCTCATGGGAAAACTTGTGAATAGCACGCCACTTTTCACATGTTTCTGCGTCTCAATTAATGCCCTGTTCTCATCTCCAACTCGGCACATATGGACGCTTGGTCAGGAACCCTTGGCGTCACTTTTAGGCATCAAACTACAGTATGCCGCTTCACAACCTCGCAGTTTTAAACACATGGTTAACATTGTGACTTCAAACAAGACTAATGCTGAGGCAATAAAACTACAGCTGAAAGCCATGGCCTGAAATGACACGCGAAAAAGCAAGAAATGGATTGTGAGAACACAGAAAATGACTGAACAAATTGATGTGTTATTCATACGGCACATCGTGAGACCAGGCTGATCTAAACCATTTTAAAGTATTTAGGACAGTAAATGTCACACACCAGACATTCCCCTAAATAAACTGTTCGGTTAACCATCCGATTATATAACTCATTTTGTTTGAACTTGAACATTTTTCCTTTCCACACATCTATACGATTAGTTTGTGCGTTTAATGGAAAGAGAGCAAAGAAACATCAGGCGCATGCTCATTTTTCGAATAATTAAATACATTACATTAGAGAATCAGGCAGCCAGAAAAAGCAAGTTCAATCTTTCCACCCTTAGGCAAGCTAATTGCCATCCAATAGTTATTGGTACCCTTATGTGTAGCAAAATGCTCTCTCACACTGCAAATTAGCTTTGCAGCCGCTGGAGGTTATTAAACAAGGGTTGGATCATATTTCTGTTAGATTGGGATACCTGGATCGGCCATGTGTATTATTGGTTTGCTTTAAAAGGAGAAATGGAAGTTTTCTTGTTGTGGTGTTTAAATGAACTGTACCTCCCACTTCAGACGGCCATAAAAAATGAATCTGAGAGCATTGCAATTAAGCTCACCAAATCTAAACTGAACTCAACAATGTTTAAAACATCCAGAGTGTCTCCTCTGTGGTCACTTATACAATAGAGATTTGTCAAAAGAGAAGCTTGGGAATGCATTTTTGGCTGTACAGTGACAGGATGCTCTGGGGTCACGCGTGGTCAGCTTCTCTACTCCGTATCTTTACATTCCCCAGGGCCTATTCCCATGGCTCAGTCTGGCACAATATGATACATCAGACTGCAGTTAGCCACAAAAACACTGGCTGTTCTCGGTGCACACTCAACTCTCCTCTCATCTGCATTTCTTATGGTTTGGCCGATCATTTGTTGACTTCAGTTGCTCAGAGATTACGATTATTTTGATCATTTTTCACAATATTCTTTTTCTCTTCCACAAGACAGTTTATGTTCCATGTTTGTTTAATCAAGCATGTAATCATTTTTGAGCTTGGTCTCCCCAAATTTCATGAAATGTGAATATTATGTGGAAATGCAAAAATGTGCATGGAAGCAGGAATGGAAAATGAGACTGACATATTTTTGTTCAGCAAGGAAGAATGTATGAGGGAGACTCGACTGTCATACATTCAGGTTGAGGTTTGATAATGATGGAGCAGCTTTGTTAAGATGAGAGTGGTGTATGAATGTTTTGCTTTAAGTATTTACGGAAGGAACGGAAAGCAGCACACTGATAACTTTGATACAGTCTGTTTATTTTAATTTCTGTGATCAAGGTTTCAGCACATCTTGTTTCCTTCGGGATAAAAGCCAGTAATTGTTTGTCTGACTGACATATATTTTGTGCAAATCACTGTGTTCACAGTGCAATCAACATGAGCAGAGAGGTCATTTAAAGCCAAGACAGGCCTAAAACATCAATATGTCCACCTACTAAGAACCAGCAAAGGCAAAAATCACAAAGTAGGAAATGTGTATACTTACTAAGTCTACAAAAGAATAGCTACAAACACTATAGTATATTTTGCCCCATATGCACAATGTCAGAAAGACGATTACTGGCTTTTATCCTAAATAAGGCAGTAGGAGTCCAAACATTGTTGAATAAATAGATTGAATCAGAGTTATGTGAATATGAATGTGCTGCTTTCTCCTCCTTTCTTTAATGCAGTAGTTCAACATTTTGGGAAATACGCTTATTCGTCTTCTTGCAGAGAGTTAGATGAGAAGATTGATACCATATCTGTCCAAATGTAAAGACAGCCAGCAGCCACTTAGCTTACAGTAGTTTAACACAAGACTGGAAACAGGCAGAAACAGACACTGTGGCCACTACTAGAGATCAACAGAACTGCTAACTCCTCCTGCTTCCCTGAAGTCACCGGTGTGGAAACATTTTGCCTTCCCTGCGAGTTATGTAAACAATTAACAGTAAAGCATGTGGTTGCAGATCAGGTGGTACATTCAGGTGCACCTCATAATCCCATGGTGCATTCAGGTCCACCTCGTAAACTAGAAACTCAAGCTGTTGTGGTAAAGTACCCTTCTGCTATCTAGTCGCTCTTGTTTTTGTTGTTACGCATCGAGCCTCCATAGTCTAACAATGGTATAGCAGTCAGTGCTGAAAAACATTTTTAAATAAAAAATTAAATCGAATCATGACCTTAAAATAGAAAGTCAAATCAAATCATGGATTTGGAGAATCGTGACACCCCTGAGGTTTAGAGGTGCGGGTAGGCAAATTTTGCTACTGTTGGGCAATTTCCAGTTTTTGTGCTAAGCTAAACTAATTGTGTGCTACAGTAGCTTTAGCATCATATTTATCATACAGACATGAGAGTGGTTATCAGTCTGCTCATCTAGATCAAGAAATGCATACATGTCTAACTATTCCTTTAATGTGTATTTGTGCACCTCAGAATACATGTTTTCCTTCAGCTCTGCACTGATTACTTCATGTCCTGTCTCAACTATTCTGCATGCCTGAGCGTATTCATGAAGTTTTCTATGTGACAAGCAGCAGATAATAGAATCTAATAAGTGAAGGAAGAATTGAATTATCATATAATTGACGCCCACGACACATAATTTCAGTCTGTGCACACTTCACAATATTCTATGAAACTAGGCAGAACTTTTTAGCATCTGTTTTGCCACAACTGTGTGAAAGATTCAACACATGATTGCACAAGGAGCTTGGTTGTCTGTCTTGGCAGACCAGTGACGTGTGCTTCAGCTCCACTGTGCAGCTGTTCTCAGCTTCATGCTACTGCGGGCGGCCGTACAGTCAGTCAAACCAATCTTCATGGGACACATCATTTCCTCCGGTTATTTTAAGCCTTCATAACCAGCGGGATGACGACATTTGCTCGGGCTCCCTAACACTGGGATCTGTGTGAACCACAGAATACACACCCTCACGCACGCATAAACACACTCATGAAGACACACAAAAGCCGCACCCTGCTTCTCCTTTCCTCCCCCTTCCCTCTTTCGTCAACCCCATGTGAAGCAGCATGCTCTTTTGTTGGTTCGCTTCGTCTAGCTATATTTATCTGGTGCAAGCTATTCCAGACTGTCATCTGCCCGATCCCAGCGCTGGTGCTACCCCCAGCCCCCGTGATTCTGTCTGGACCCAGCATGTAATGAGGCCGTCTGGCGTCAAATTACTCAGAACACTTCATGGTCCCTTGGTGGTGCTGATGAAGATTTTCAACAGGATGGAAGTTGGCACTGATCTGCCTTCATGTCAGCATGCTGTGAAAAGTGGCCCTCCTAACTGCAGCCTCCTGCTGCCATGTTGTGGGGAATGATAGAGCAGGAGACTAGCTATTTGGATAAAAAAAAGGGGATGCTCATAATCATTTTCACGTAGCTCAAAATCAGTGTCACATTCTTGGTGACGTTAACCATCAGGTGTCAGGTGTTTGCCAGAACTTTGTTAGTGTCGAAACTTTGTCTGTGACCAAACGCACGAAGTAGAAATATTTTATTTCTCTCAGGAGATTAACGTAGCCCCTTGAGGCTGAGGCTCAATCCCCTAGACTTGGAGCAAAGGCTAATAACATCTCGGAGTCGAGAACTAATTAGAAGCACAAAAAACTATTAGTTTGGGTGTCTCATGATTAACCAGAGCGGCCTTGTGCTTATGAGTCATGCACCCTCTGGGCTGGAGGGAGTCCCCGCACTCACAGTGGATTCCTCTATATTTAAAATAGTGAGTCATATTCATGTGCAAGCTACTGTCCCTGCTGGACTTGTAAAATTACAGACCTAGGTTTCTGAGGGATAGTGCGGAACAAAACTTAACACGTGAAATGCAATATTCTACACATAAATATTAAATATGTTCTACAGTTTTGCTGTTTTTTTTCTTTTGATGTATTTGAGTCATGGCTGTGTATGGCTTACCGTATATAGAGCTTGCTAAAAAGAAGTTCCCAGGAGTTTGAGGGGTGCTGAGAGAACAAACATGAAGCACATCTGATAACAAACTGCTCTCTCAGTGCCTGTTTCAAGAACTAGGCTACATCAGATCTAACACGGAGCATTCTTCAGAACTTGTCTAATTGCGGCATGCTCACATTCTTTCACCGCAGTTGTTTTGTCTATATTAGGTAAGGGAAGCGGAGGGACAATTTGATTAAAGCCTCCAAGCTTTGGCTTACTAACTGACCAAGCCGACTCCAGATGTTGGAGTGGAAACCTCAGGCTTTTCCTAACACATCTCAGATGAGTCAGCCCAACACTGGAAACATTTCCCATGATTCACGCTGCTTTTCCAGTGCTCGAGGAGCCTTTTGTTACCGCATTGGCCGCATCAGTCTGATTCCACTGATCAGGAGATGTGAGTTACATGCGATACAGAGTGTTCAACAAAGCAAGCGTTGTTCCGAAATCTAATTTAAGCATTAATTTATATCATATGACGATGTAAGATAATATTACCAGTTAATAACATTCATGATAAACAGGAAGAGAAGATCTTGGGGGGGTAAACTGACTAATTCTCTAACAGCCCTTTGGGGGTAAGAAGACATTTTGTTATTCCTATTTCTTTTAATTCATTTTCAATCGATATAAGAAACAATGGCAGTCAGAATAAAACGGATTCCTCTCTATTCAGCCACAAATGATAAAACAGACTATTCTCTAAAAAAATAAATAAAAAAGGAACCCATGGAGGACACTCGTATCGAGACATCTGGTCATGCATAATTCCTGCTTATTGAAAACTTGGCAGTTCAGTGATGATGAGAATTTTCTCTGGAGTTTTCATTTTGGGCACTAAACTCCCCAACAGCTCTTATCAAAAATAAACACGCAGAGTTCAGTTGCTGCAGTGGGGGGAGAATATAAGCTCGTGATTATCAGGGTCATAACACACTTTGATTTTAAATGTTCCACTTCAGGTCTTGGCCCCATTGTTGCCCTACAGGTATACTAATGTGAACGATGGTGCATCTGGGTAGGTAGTATTTGTCTTTTTGATATTATTGCAGCACTGTTTTATTACTGTTTTCTTATATTTTACAGTGTTTACTCTTTATTTTGTTCAGTAATTGACAGTAACCTCATTCTTATCCATATCCTGTTGCCTGCTGCTGCAAAGACTCAATATCCTCAAGACCATCATGAACCAAATCTAATGTACTTCCCAGATTTCCGAGCATGTCAAGCTTGTGGCCAAGGATACAAATGTAATAGAACTCTGTCTCAAGCACTTTTGCTGTGTCCACTGGCAATGTCGGTCTGTCCACCACTTTGGTCCTGACTGAAATATCTATAACTATTGGATGGATTGTCATTAAATTGTCTTGGTCCCCAGAAGGTGAATCCTATTGACATTTTTCATTCTCTGACTTTACCGCTAACACCATCATTTCAGGTAAAAAAGTTATTTGTCCTGACTACATTTGAACAAATACCTGTATATCCCATCAGCCTCAGCTGTACTTTGTGTTTAGTTCTAATTAGAAAGTAATCAAGTATCTTAGTGATATAGTGAAGTATGAGGCGCATAGATATTTCTCTAACATGTCCACACTTGAACTCTGGTAAATGAAAAATACAGCTGTTGAACTTTATTATCCTGTTCATTGGGCCAACACAAAAAATCATGAAGGACCTAGGTTGGCCCAAATCCTGTAACTGTAAAACTCCAAGTATTAACAAATGTATTTTTTTTTCTTTTTATAGTGCAGTCCTCTGGAATAAATGTTGACTATT
The DNA here is from genome assembly GCA_028570985.1 of Heterobranchus longifilis. Taxonomy (NCBI): domain Eukaryota; kingdom Metazoa; phylum Chordata; class Actinopteri; order Siluriformes; family Clariidae; genus Heterobranchus; species Heterobranchus longifilis. Next base: position 28,007 of record JAOVVB010246523.1, on the reverse strand, counting down.
TTCCTCCTTTTCCATGCAGCTCTAACCCCACATTGCTGCTGCTGCAGCAGCAAGACCGTGTCCTTAGAATTGCCTAAAATTGCATGGCATCAAGGCAATCACAGTTTAACAACAATTTGAAATCCCAAATTGCCACTTACAGACTCGAACTCTGGGTGTAGACCATTCGTCACTATAACATGCAGCAAAACCCCCTTCCACCGACTTATCTGATTGACGTGGAAAGGGTTAAAACAACACGGTAGCACACCATGAGATGGCCTTTGACCTTCCACCTAAGGAGAGAATCTGGGCCTGTGTTTATGTACAGAAAGTCTTTTGTGTACACACCCAGGGCTAAATGAGGTCTGTGTGTGGGCTGTCTGCCCGCTCTAAGCAGATCATAGCCCTAAAATATAATCCGAGCAGCCTGCCGTTGACAGCCAGCAACCTCAAAGAGAGCAATGTGGGAAAGATCATCTGCCAGGGGACTATAGAGTCCTCAAGGCAAGGGACATGTCTTTTCTCCCCCACTGTTCTTGCATCACAATGAGAATAAACTGAGTTATGATATGTGCTTTTGAAGTCCTCTGATTCAAGTGTGACAACAATGCCAATGATACATTCAAAAGGAAAGCAGAATCCCTCTCTTATTTTGAAAGGGTCATGCATCTGGCACATCTGTAGCCCGACAAAGGACAACTTGATAACTTCTTCACACGTCTCTGCTGCTTTAAATTATTCTTCTTTATTACAACTTGGGTCTTATTTTTGTAGCTTCGGCCGATATTCCTGTCAGTAATTATACTATAGCACTCTTCCAAGTTAATTGCTGATATCTGCAGGCTTAATAAGGAGAAAAAACATGAGCAGTCAGATGATCAGTCTGGCTTTAAGGAAACCTGTAGACAGGAACGGATTGACTAACTATGAGGCCTTGGGGTAGAAATGTGCTAGTGGGCCCCTATTGATCCCCCATTTATTCACATCCCTTTTTTCACTGTGTATGTATTAATTTGTATTAACAATTAGTCATGGGGATTTAATTAAGCACAAAATGATTTAATACTACAATACAAGCAATAAAGGTGTTAAACTCGATTTTAACTATCTGGACCCCCCTCTACAAGTCAGGGTCTTGAGAATTTGTCATAATATAGTGTGGTTTAGAGGTGCATGTATTATTACCAAACCATCAAATTGCCACAATATAATAATCACACAGTGAACCTGGCATCTGAGAGTCTGGGGCCCCGGGGCAGTTGCCCAGTCAGTTATCGAGCCTTGACCCAAGTTTAGCCAAACTTATTTGGAAGAGAAACCAAAGACAGAGAGTAAAATGATTACCCAAACTGTTAACATCCATCACAGTTTACAGACAGATTTACTGTACTTAATCTTTGACCTATCATACTAATAGACTTTGTACTAAACGTTTCCTGCCCTGTCTGATGTTTTTTGTCGGGATGTCACTGATACAAATGATGGCAACAACTGAAAATGAGACCCAAGTTGTAATAAACTGAAATGATCCTTTAGCTGTAGAACTTTGAGTGGAAATAAATGATAGAAATGGTCATCAACTCTGGTTTTTCTTAGGCACTCTTTTGCATTGTACATTTCTGGCTTTTAGCTCACATGCTCATCAGACTACAGCAGCTCACTGTGAAAGAACAGCAATGGCCCAGTGTCTTGCTCAAGGACACTTTGACATGAGTTATTGCTGTTCCAGGAGTCAAACCTCTCACATGTCCATTATGGGGCTGACTGTAATCACTGGGCAGACATGCTGCCCACCCTGTTGCTGCAGGTCACATATAAAATTCTACCTGTAGTAACAAGATGAAGTTAGAGGAAAGGAGCGGGGTGAAGCAGGTTGCCCATACAGCTTTAGATTCTTGCAATGATGTTTGCCTCGGGCCAGAATACCCCCAAAATAGTTAATAAACCATGACTCACTGAAACTTTCTCTCTGAAAGTTCCAAGATAAAACATCAGGCAGGCAGAAGTGAGGGAGGTTATATCATATTAGAAGTGTTATCAATATTGATTGTCTTCCATGCTCAGAGAAGTTGTGCGAGTTTCATTTTCATGAAGCCAAAAGGACAAACTTGTCAAACAGCAGGATGTCTTCCAGACTACAAAAATGACTCATGTACTGCACTTAAGTTTTAGAAGAAGTGTACTTGTTCTGCAGCACAGCAACCACAGTTTATTCTCTTTTAAAGAAACGGCATTACCATTAAGTTTACTGAAACTATCCTCACATGATGTATCCTCTTCCTGTTCTTTTTCAGTCGTGGAATTTGTATTACTGTATTTTGTTACATATTGCAGCTTATATTTTGTGTAAAGGTTTACGTTGGAAGTTTACACTGAGTGTAATATGCAAAACTCAAGCGTTAGACATGTTTCACAAATGAGACATTCTGTCTCATTTTCAGGGATTTGCAAAGACAGAAAGCAGGAAGGGACTGCACATTCTGCTCTGCATTCATAAACACTCTGATTTTCTTGTTTGGATTTACTCCAAATGCCCCATTTTTATTCTGTCCTAACATTGTGTTGTGTTTAAACTAAGAGGTGAGGGGAGGGTCACAAAGTGTGTCTGTGGGACCAGCACAACCAGCAGAATACTAATCTCATCAATTTCCCAGATATTGGACTGATTAATCTTCTGTGCAGACACTTGCAGTCACACCATTCTCCCTGCCAACTCTCAAAGAACACATGGAGGCCTTGTATACAGACACTTCACAAAGCCCAGGGAAATTTCATATTTATTTTTCTAGTTACCATAGTGACATTATACTCTAGGGGAGATAGCAGGCTCATATGCAGTCTTGGGATGCAAATCCCCTCGTTAAGCTTTGCAATTGAAAATGCAAACACATTCAGGAGCATGACATCTCTGAAACATTTAGAAATATGCATAAACCACTAGAAAATGTTTGTAATAGATTTTGCTGCATTATTGTATGTTATTTGAGCAATTTAAGACAAGCATCCGCAATTAGGTATGCGGAAAATTCAATCGATGCTCTTATAGTGTTATCATACATCATTAGTTCTGCAAACAGTGTTGGACAGGAATTTTGTTTTTCTTTTTCATTTCGTCTGTCTCTTCATCTGCCGGGTCATATTTGTGTTTTAGAAAACGTCGATATTTTATAAAAATGGATTTTTCAGAAAACAACACAAGACAAAACAAAAGAACACACAGGAGACTTTGTGGAAAGGTGGGTAATGGGCCAAGCAAGAAGTCATTAACTTTTCACACTGTTTGACCAACAGAGAGGAGTGGCGGGGAGCGTGGCTTCCTTAGGAGCACATAACTTCCAAACAGATTTACATAACAACCTCAAACTTTGTGTGCCTATCAACAGATGACTATAAAAACTATATTACCAGGCCAACCAAACAGCATAAGCACTTGAGAGCAATTTATGGTTTGGAAATAACTACCCTGCCAATTTTCCAAACCTTGGTAAAGTGGTGGTTAAAGGGCAGCCTTTAATGGCCACTGAAGAGATACAGAGCTGCAGGCTGTTGTAAAGACTCGGAACAGGAACATGTCATGTCCAATTTCAGATAGAGCAATGATAAAGCGAGCATCCCTTCATTTGAGAAAAAACACGCGCTCTCACATGGTTGTCTACTTTTAATGCCAAAAGTGATGTGTCCCTTTTATGGTGAAATGATATTCACTGATATACAGAATCTGAAGGGGTGGGCAGGCATTCAGTAAGCTTGGGTAGGTGAAAGATCACGGGTGCAATGTTGAATTGAGGACCTTGACATCATCAGAATGCAAAACAGGCATGTGAAACACTTAATCTCACATCTTAGCGTTCTAATATTTTCTTCATATATGTTCTACATGCATAGAAAATGATAGAATTGATTAGTGAGCTCCTGCGTATGCTCACACTGCATCATAATTGTTCTCGAGGCTGTTATGTGGGCGGAAGCACACGGTGGTGTAAGACGATGGGAAAGTGGTAGGTTGCATGACTGAAGAAAACTCATGGATGGAAAATGTTATTATAGGGGAAGGCTCAGTGTGTTCATGATTTGATCTGACTCAAATAATTTCTGCTACGAAGCAAGACTTTGTTGATGATAAATATAGTAAGAGTAGGTGCAGGTAGACCACTTAACACTTGAGTCCCCTTTCATGCTTGCACTGCAACCCTGAAGTACAAGGCATTACCCAGAGGAGCTGTGCTGCATGTGAGAAAAACAGACGTTCCCCTGCCAGCTCCCTAGTACAATGTCTGTGTATTGTCCAATTGAGCCCATGTGTCAGAATTCACAGCGAACGAGTGGGCGTGTTGATGAACAGGAAGAAAACAAACATCCGAGGGTGAAGAAGAAAGGTTATTTACACGAAGGCACCAACGAAAATGTCTAACTGGAGAGGCGACAAGATTCGGAAACTTTTGCCGGTAAGGGTCGATGCCAAAACCTTCAGAAAAATTCAAGAAACGGCAAGAGACTCGGTTGTTTATGACCAAATTACAAACCGGCGACATGACCGCGGTATAATACTGCCTCCCGAGCACTCTACCCAGGTGCCACCCCTTGCTGAATCCAAAAAGAGTATTTCCAGTAAATGAGAACACATTTGACACGGACAATCTCCTGTTGTGTACTACATATGAGAAAGGGAAACTGAGGACAGTGTCTGGACCTGATTCTCCCAACATTGCCTGGAGTTCATATGAGAAAATGGCTTTGGAGAACAACTGCACAGGGCCTCTGCACAAGAAAGGTGCCAATGATCCAGTCATCCGGACATCATGTGGCACATGGCCTGTGACATTTGAAGATGTAAACACAGGGGAGAAATGAAACCCTCTGTAAGCCTTCTACATAGTTGGTGGAAGAGTCCCCCGACAGCTTGTGGCAGGCATTTTGTGGAGCAAAGGGGGGCCAAAATCTAATCAGTGACTCGGTACATCTGGTCAACATTAGCAATTAGTTCTCCAGGGTCAGTGGGTACTGTTCACACTGAGGCAGCGAGGATTGTGCCAACAGATAATTAGATGAGGAGAAATAGCTTTCCTGTTTTATTCTGCCATCACTTTGATTACAGGAACAGATATGTGGAAAATTACATCTACTGCACCATTTATGTCAAGTCAGGACTAACTACTGTATGCATATCTGCATTAAGGTACTGCACACTGATATGCAAAAGGTTTCTGTGAATCGTCAGCAAATGCAACGTGCCCACTCAAGCAACAGTCACTGATTGCTCAGTGTACAGCTAATTTTCTAGTGGAGGTGTCGCAGTCATGCCAGTCAGTAGGGTTTATCTATAAATGAGCAAACAGAAGGGCAGATGACTCTTTTCATGCATGGTGGTGAACAGATCACAGTGCAGACGATCTGAATCCAGCTCTCCAGCTGTGCTTTGATTCTGTGCCACTGAAACAAAGCGATACTCGCCCGTTCAGATCAAGAGACACTTTTTTTTTTTTTTCACTTTAGCTGCCAATGAGACACTCATGGAGAGGTTTGCCCAGGCTTAATTGGAGTGGAATTTGCAGTGAGAGTTTGAAGATCTGACAGCCGGTGGAAGACAATGGGCTCAACAGCTGCTGTAAGTCCAAGGCTGATCCTGCCAACTCGCCATATGTACAATTTTGCGCAGAGGTGAGCTTGGTTAAGCTGTTTGGAGACAACTTCCGATGCACAAACTGGATTTGCCTCACCCAAACACTGTACATCCAACACCGACTGTACTCACACTCATCATGCATCATGTCATACTGAGAAAGGTGCATCTGTAGCTGACTTTCTCATGCACTATGGGGCCATTGTATGTCCCTTGGCCTCCCAGCATCCCCCTCCCCAACACACTGCCCCTCTCACTCCTTCACTAGCCCCCTCTTTCTCCCACACTTTCATCTCACCTCTCTGGGTGGATAAGGAGCAGCTCTGCCTGTGCACTTTCCTGAAAGAGCCATTCATTGCTGCCGGCAGAGGGACCTCAGCTCACCTCCTACCCACAGAGGGCTTCAACTTCACTACCTCCTGCCTTTTGGCAACACGCTTTCAATGCAAACATTCTCAAGGTAAATGCTCTCACACATTCAGCCGGGCACAGACTGAAAGGCAAAGAAAAAGACGAAGAAAAAAAAACGGCTTTAGATAAGAAACCGACAGATGTTGTCTCAGACCTTGGACCAGAGTCAGACCATTGGCACATCTTTTCCCCTCATGTATTGAGTTTCATCCAAGAAAAGGAAGGTTTCACTGCTGAGCAAGGAATGGCATGAGCACTGTGAGAGTGGACAACAAAAAAGTAAAGAAAAGAACATAAAGAAGACCTGATGTAGAGTTTACTCAAACTTTTTGCACACTGCAATATTGGTGCAGATTAAAGTGAAAGTTTCTTTGCTTAAAATTTGAGGCATAAACTCATCAGCTTGTCATGCTTTGATTTATGCATTGGGGAAGCCTCAGACAGGGACAGTGATCTGATCTCCTCCCGTGCATCTCTGACAGAGGGGGAGAAAGGGAGAAGGGGGGAACAGGATACTAACAGAGTGATTTGCAGTGGCACTTACCTCCATGACCGGGAGTGGGGAGGCAGAGCAGCAGGGTCAGGAAGGCACCGACCAGGACCGAGTGCATGGCTCTCATATTTTCGTGCTAAAAAGTTAAGTCCTCCACTCTCACGTTAAAGACACTCCATTCAGAAGGGACTGAATGAGTTTCCAGTTTTGGGACCTGCTACAGGATACTCCTCCATGTGAAGGGGCAGGGCTGGGGAGGGACCATGAGAAGGACGCCCTCTTTCAACCCCCCTCCAGCACACACGCGCACACACACACACACACACACACACACACACACACATCTTCAAAGATTGAAAAATCATATCCTGCCTCTCCCTCCTGCCTCTGCACTTACACGTTCACAAGTGCAAGAGCTGTTAATACACACATATGTGTAAAACATCACACATACAAGCACATTCATACACACACACACACTCACATATATCAGTTCTTCCCAGGGTTGGGGAGTAACGGAATACATGCAACAGGATTACAGATTTAAAATACAAAATATGAGTAACTGGATTATATTACAGTTTAAATAAATTGTATTTTAAAAAATAGATTATTGAAATAATTCTTTTATTACCTTGGCCAAGGAGGTTATGTTTTCGGTTTGGTTTAGTTTGTTTGTCAGCAGGATTAGTGTGTAGCATGGGCCAAGGAAGATCCAACACAATTGCCAGAATAAATGTTGGCATTGTATATTTCTGCAAACCACAGATGTTCCATTTGCATGTTTCGTATGTAGCAGATATCAATGTGAGCTCGTGGTAAAGTGTATAAATAGCACTGACAGTTGACACACAGTGGCGTGTCCAGACTTTTTTGACTGGGGTGGCCCAAGTGGGGCACTGACTTATGTTGGGTGGCATGAATAGCATTAATTTACCATTCAACTACTCATATCTATTTTAATTACTAACATTACAGTATTTTACAGTTTCTTACATTCCTGTAATTACAATTTTAATTTAAAACATAAATAGACCTACAAATCACAACATAGCGTGGTGCCACCATACAAATGACTAAAGCTTCTATACCAAGGTCCCGCCTCTGACCCAGCAGATAGCCAATCATTGGCCAATAAGCCCATCCCAGGCCACTCCTTGGACACGCCCCTGACTATAACGCTTCATTATGGTCGCAGCTTTGTGAATTGTAGTGTAGGCAACAAAACTAGGTGAGTGATTCAACTCTTTCAGTCCTGATACCAATTCTGATACTTGGACTTTGGGTATCAGCCAATACCGAGTACTGATCCATTAGCAGTCTTTAATTAATAACCTGTATGCCTCACTATGTGGAAGAGACTGGGATCATTGTTTTATGTGTAAGGCGACATCAGGTTTCACTTAAACATTGCTTTCCTAACTTTGTAAAACAAAATGTGACAAATAAATACATAGATATAAATTTACTGAATTATTTATTATTAAAATAATGAATAATAAATAACTGAAAGTAGAAGGATCCCCAAACTGAACAGCACCAGAGGGACACTTCCTACACACCCGAGCAGCACTCCATGCAGACTGTTTTGTGAATAAACAATTTAATTGAATAGATCAGCCCCATTGCTATTTGAGTCAGTATTGGCCCAATATCTGATCCGGTATTGGTGCATCCCCAGATGTTTGTTACATAAATTAAGTGTAGATTAAGCGCAAATTACGTAATCAATGTAAATAACAACGATGAATGGTTATTGTCCTGAACTCTTGGTTTTGTTGGTCTCGAACTGTGGTTACACACAATCCACCTTCTGATGAGAAATTCAGCTCATATGTGATCTGAACTACTCACTTTAGAAACGTTGATATGATATGAAATATACAAATATTACATTTCCATGGTTTGCAGAAATGTACAATGTAAACATTTTTATCCTGGCGACTAGGCTGCCAAATGGCAGGGCAGATACATACACAGATACAATTATTTTTCGCTTTTATTTACAGGTCTGTGCCCTCTGAGCACCCTTCTAGTTTGTTTTTGTTTTATTTACTCTGAAACTCATGTGAGGCACGCATTTCCCATAAAAAACGATTTTTTTTTAAATGCAACAATTTGTGCATGTGCAGTGCACCTGCCACACAATAATAGCAGATGAGACACAGAGCCAGGACACTCTCAGGAATGTGTTTTTGGAAATATAAGACCCAGACAAATGAGCTCAGCTGGATTAATTTAAAGTACTCCAAACGTAATCCAAAGTATTACTAAGTAGAAAATGTTACTTAATTTGAGTAATCTAATGGAATAAGTGGTTACACATTTCATTTTTGGGCATGTATTCAGTAATCTGTAGTGGAATACATTTGAAAAGTAACCCCCCCCCCCCATAGCAACACTACGTCTCTCTCAGCCTCTCCTGGATTCGTAGAATTCCCTCCTTTTGTCTCATTCAGTAATTGGAGTGGCCTTTGGAGACCAGTGGCTGCCTTCTGCAAGGATAAACCTTTTACTTTTAATTAAAGACAAATCAGGTTGCTCAACTCTCTTGGTGCTTTATCTTCCTAGCCTTTCCCTTGATCAATGTCTTGTTCTTTACGTTTTTGTTCAACAAACCTGCTCCCGAAGCTAATTAAGCTCACACTTTAGCGTGGAGTCGAGGAGAGTTGTGTTGGATTTGCATTCACTATCTCTCCTCTATTGATAGGGCAGGAACAATGGAAAAGTTTTACTGCTATAAGACACTCAGAGAGTGACTTTATTCGTGGTGAGTGCTGTCACTGAGGGTTCTCCACTTGACTTTTACTTTCATTTTTTTTTTTTTTTGGTAATGAACATACACTCCTCACCAGGATTAGTATTTTCTGGTTGGATGCTAAGATTAAACCTCAACTTCACTCTCAAAGCCTGAACGTTCAATTTCACCTGTCTCACAGTCAGCCAAATTATTTCTCGCTCTCTCCGACAGCCAAAATGGGAATACAATTAGAATTTTCTAAACACTTCCTCTCAGGTGTGGAATAACTTCACAACAGTAATTCACCGTTGAGCGCAGCATGCAGTTCAATTAGAGTTAGAGACTTTTCAACTGAACAAACACTTCCTCAGACATGATCTTCAAATTAGCTGCATAGAGAATATGAGAAACCATTCCTAAACATGAAAATGTGAGGAGTATTCTACATAAAAAAATATATATATATAGTTGTACATTCTAACAGAAACACATCCCAAATATCAGGTTTTAATATTTGTTCTCATTTGTGACTGAAACTGATATCCACAAAAGATTATGGCTTTCATGTGATTCCTGTGATCTGTGCAGAGTTCTCCCTCTATAACAAAAGCTGCATATGTCTTTTCTTTGGGTCAACAGCACCCCCAGTGGCAAATAACATACTAACTCCACACTGAGGTGACATTCATTTGTTGGGAAAACAACACTGAAGATGAAGTGGACATCTCATCTCTTTACTCTGCAAAGGGGTGTGAGTGTTTGTAGCTTAAAGGAAACCTGTAAAATAACACATGGCGCCTGTAACACGGCACTATTTATGTCAGGCAACCTTTTCTGACACCACAGCCTCCCTGATTATTTCAGCATGACACGAGCTACAATTAAAATGCTCCCTCTGAGCCTAAGCCAACCATTTGTACCGATGACATACTCTCGCCTCCCTGGGGATGCATAAATCGCCCTGGAGGGATTGTCACCCACTGATATGAGTGGGCTCCTGCAGTATGTGAGAGCACAGGCTGTCTTATGCAATCCGCGACACTAGTGGCCCCCTTAGCATAAGCATTCAGATGATGCAAGTATAGATGTGTGTGAACCCGCCTTTATCAAAGGAAGTTGATGCAATTCACAAGATTTCTTTTGGCTTAATAATGCATGGACATGCTTTGATTAAAGGTGTCCTGTGGAGTATTTATTGTAAACAAACAGGGTTTTGTTTACATTCAGCTATTCTCACCAATATATTATATATATCCTTAAGGCTTGAAAACATGTTGAGTGCATTTCCCACCTCATAAAACATCTGCACACCCTGAATCTTTTGAGACCTGTATTGTTTTCATCTTCTTCTTCTTATTATCTTTTATAGCTGCATTGCTACATTTTACTGTCAACTGTGCATCAAGTTAACCCCCTGCTCATGTTGTGCATCCTTGTTGTGGTGGAACACATGATAAAAACAATATCAAGACCCACTTACGGAAACATTACACTACAAAAACACTTGTGGTCAGAAACTCCATAAAGTGCGTTTAAAGCTGCATTCATAGATTTTTTCTTCTTCTTCAGCAGAACAAGCTGAAAACTACTGAGATTCAAAGCTGTTGTTACAAACCTGTTAGCAAACATTTGCCTATATTGTTAGGTTGAGCAGTATGTTCTTTAGTAGTAATCTTAGCACTTCCTTATTTCTTTGGGATATCTGGTAGTGGGCGGAGCTTATTAATTAGTTGTTATAAGTTTGTTTCTCCTGCGAGATCTGGCAACACACGAGATCTGGCTGGCCGTTCAGGGGACCTTGGTCGGAGCTAGCCACTGATGCTAATGTATGCCCCACATATACATCACCGCCAGCCAGCCTTTTCTTTGAAACACACTGAATGAATTTGCAGACATGAAGCAACATTAGCATTTATTTGGAAACCGCATTTCTATCCACCTGAAGAATCTAAGTCTACTTTCCTTCTATTTTCGATAAGGGTCCAGCTGCAGCCTTGCAGACCATACAAACCACGCCCTTGCAAAACATGCCTCCGTCAAAACTCACCTATTACCATATTTGGAAGTTCAACTTCCTTTAACTTCCTCCACGTTCGTGCAGCAGCTGCAGCTGGATACTTGCTATTTTCTGCTCTGTTTTGGTCACCACTAACTATCCACTAAATATCTGGCTCTTAAATGCTCCAATATGTTCACCACAACCTGCCCAGCCCCAAACAGCAGACAGACAGTGAGTTCATCAGCTTTATTCGCTGAAAGCAGCTGCCTGTTTCTGTTTGGAAATGAAGTTGATGTCTACGGGCCATAAAATTAAAACAATGAGCAAAAAGAGGCTAAAAGGCTCCGTAGAGCTGCAAAGTTGGTGATAATTCTCGGCGGGCTCATAACTATGGGGGTCAGATAGCCTAATTTTATTCATTGTTATTACAAATAAATATTCATTTCAGCTTAAAAAGATAGGTTCACATTATTCCAAGTCTTAAAAGAGTTCAGCTACTGGTTATCGTTCCTCCTCTCCATACTGGCAGTGAAGCTAGCAAGTTTAATGTAAGAGATTGGGGACAAAATTCACAGTCCACAAAACACAAGGCCTCAGCAGTCTGACAAATGAAGGTGTTATCCAAAATACATTTTTAGTATGAGAATCCCTCTCTTGCAGCACAACAAGGAAACACTGTCAATATTTGCACTAAAATCACAAAATTAGTATCACCCACTTGATTGGATAAACTCAGACTATCCCCCAATCTCTTACTTGTTACATTTCTTAACCAAAGAAAAGCTAAACTTATCCTTTAAGTTGAAAAAAATGTGCACTTCTGCAACAATATACATTATATGATTCTACCATCTCACCATATTACCTCACAGTTATATCTCAGTAACTAGCTTGGAGGAATTCTTATCAGATCTCATTTCCCTCCCAGTTGATGTAATCTTCACACAGAGCAGTAACATTAGAATTTTGCCAAAATATCACCTCTCAGGTCATCTTGGTCAGAGAGAAGAAGCTCAGCTTTCACCACACGGTTTCAAATATCACCTTTGTGTGTTGCTGCAGCCGTCTGGCCAGACCACCGCTATGCTCTCAAAGCTCCAGACTTGATTAAACCGCAGCAAGTATGTCAATGTTATTCTAAACCATTTTTTCCCCACTGTCAGGATAAGAACTAGAGCCAAATGGCAGATAATCACAGCGGTCTGTTATGATCACCATGATTTACTGCTATTAAAATACACTGTAATAATCTAGTGGTCCCTAAACAAAGAGCTTTAGTGGCATTGGCAGTAACAAGGACCCTGCTGTGGGAAAATAGAACAGTTTCATTATGAGATTCTTAATTTTGTCCAGGAGGTATCACTTTTCTACGCCTTTGCAGCTAATGTGAGCCCACTCACTTTTTGTCTCTTCAGTACAGTATAGCCTAATGGCTCACTTTTCATTTGTTTGACTAAATTCATAATATTAATCCATTTTCCTTTCCTTTCCATGACAACCTTAATTGAGAATAAACTGAAACCACATGCACAACATCAACGCTCCCCATGTGGCATATGCCTCCAGCATGGTTGCTGGACAGGATTTTACGAGTGGAAAAAGTTTTTTGAGGAGGTTGCAGGTTGCAGCCCCTTGTCATTTAACAGCAAAGGTAAACACTTTGATGAGTAGCTGTGAGAGAAAGCAGCACACCGAGAGGCAAAGTTCATGGTGACACAAATTCTATAAAGGGCAAAGAAGGTTACTTTCAAAATGCAATCTGGTATAGATCAATGATTATTGTACAATAACCTTAACAGAAGAAACGGCGAAAAGGGAAACTAGTATATCATAACAAATTGAGGTTACAAATAGCTGATCAACAATTGATTAACTTTGAAATCATTTATCAAGTAAAATGGCCAAAAATGTAATGGTTCCAGCTTACTTTGTAAGAATCTGATGCTTTTGTATCATTGTAAACTGAATCTCTTTTGGACAGCAGTATAACATAATTGTGTTTGGCCCTGGTGCAAGGCCCTTGCCCTTGCCCCAAACACAAGCACACGCTTGTGTGCACACAAGCACAGACACACACAATAACCACTCCAGACCATTGCAAAGCAGATGCTTGCGATGTCACCACGGACGAGACAGCAGACGAAGCGGCACATTTATCAACGCTTATCTAACAGCCGGCCCTGGACTCAAACCACCACAGCTGATTTTTCCTGATGTCTCCAACTATCAAACATCCAAAATCCAAAATAGCTTAAGGTAGTCTAACAAATCAACACAAAGGTAGCGATAAGCATAGAACAAATAGCCATCAAGAAAAGCACACTAACTCATTATAGGCCTACACAGTTTGAATGAATGGATGACGACACATTATCACACAATCAGAATTCATCAGCAGCAGCATCGTGCACATTTTCCAACATATAAGAGGTAACAATGACATTGTTATAGATTTAAATCCCTGATGCCACTCCATAACAAAGTGAAACCTGTACTCACCCATTTGTAGTCCATACAGCTGCTTCCATTGTGGAGCGAGATGGTGAGCTTGTTAGCCTCCGGCTGCATGTCAACACTGCTAGCATTAGCCTAGATGAAGCATGGACAGTAAAAAAAAAAAACATATTTAATTTTGTCAGTTTAGTGGTTGGCTACACTAAGCCTGTTCTCTTCTATCCTTCCTCTTTTGAGGACCGTTTTTTCGTTTGGGCTTCCTAAACATTATGCACGTTATCACATGACAGGGAGCATTTCCTTTCTATTCTTGTAAATTAGCATTTCCCATTTCCCAGCAAGCTTTCTTCCTTTGTAACTTTTGAGAAGAAAGCAACCAAATGAAATAGACGTGGTGGGTAGAAATACTATTTTAAATGTTTTGGAACTTTTCAGTAAGGTTGAAGGAAATTTTCAAATAATACCATTTTCAATAAGGACAAATACAAATAAATAGGCTGCGTAAAAATCTCCATAAAAAAGGCTCAAAACCTACAAACAAAAAGGGTTAAGTGGTTTATATAAGGTGGGAAAGTGGTTTATATAGGTGTCACCATTTCCTAGAGGTTTAACTAGTAGCCTAAGTGTTACCTCAAAATCTGCATATACTTGTTTAGGAGAGAACATCGTCTAAAGTATATTAGCATTAAGATCATCATGTAATCTCAGCATCTGGATCTATATGTTAAGTTATGTTATGTTACTAACATTCTACTCTCTCTACTTGTGACTTGATGCATGGCAGAGATTTTATGCATTTTAAGTGTTTCTGTCCATGAACGAGCTCTGGAGTCCAGAGAGGAATTTGTCACATACAGTATTAAGATAAGATTAACATTCCAGCGTCTGTATATAATTCTGTACGTGGGCTCACTGCCAAACATGTCCTACACTGGAGATGTTAACATGCTTATATGGATATATTTTGATGGAATATTACTTCAAATAAATCTATTTTAAGCCGTGAGAATCTATATCCGCCCGACGCACAGAGGTAGAGGTGTTACAGTGTGATTAACAAGCCTAACACTGTCACAAAGGTGTTGATTGAACTCAGATTTTGAGGTTGTAGCCTGATGTGTATGTCAAGCAGGGAAAATGAAGCTCTAAGAATTATTGAGAACTATTACGGGATTTTAATCAATAAAATGATCCAGGCTGCATGTTCTGCACCCACGGTGATTTTCTACCCTGACAGTCACTGATAAAGTCAGTTCACTCACAGGACACATTTCCAACTTTCAAAGGACTCCCAATGACCAACAGCCAACATTTGCAGATAATGAAAAAAGCATGTCGAATATCATTTTTCAGGCTTCTATTTTGTGCTGCAACATTAGCAGACGCTAGTTGTCAGAGTTACTTTCTTCCCGCTGTAAGCCTATTACAGTCCTCCTTTGACAATCCATCTGCGGTGTCAACTTAATTTACTTTTCTCACCTCAGCTAATGCATGACACCACTGAAAAAATGGTTGATTCATTTGCACTGTATACACATGTAATGCTGTCTTCCATATTTATTAATGATGCTAATTCCTATGACAATATTTGTGTCACCTTCACTTTTTTTTTTTTACAAGTTCAATAATCACTTATTTAGATATGTTTGCTCAAGGAGAGGAGGGGATTGAACTTGCCAATCAAATATTCCCAAAGCAATTTACTGTAAAGCAATGTAACTTAATAAGTGGTTGCAGCCTAAACTGTGTTTTGGCATTTGCTGTAAACATCATTCCGGGGTCTTAATCTCGATTAGCGTGCAGTTTTTAAATCCTCACCACATGCAGTTTGTTTATCTTTTCCCTGACAGCTTTGTGACTTTGAATCTCCATCCCAAATGCAATGCTCTGGGGGGCATTGTCTGCAGATAGATGGGGGATCCTCAGGTATTAAATGATGCTTCTGCAGAAAAAAAGTGCTAATGAAAACAGACCATAAACATCTGATGGCAAACACAGGAAGCTTTTCTTTTTCCATCTGTTTCAGTACAATAATAGCTGACTAGCTTCACTAACCAGCAATCTATTGAGGTTACCAGTTGAATCGGTACCAAATTTGTTCGAATTTCAAGGTCAAATTCTAACATATGCTTGCTTTGTTCCAGAGAACAAACTTTTCCAATCTCATTTCTTGACACACGCATAATAACGTGAGGCATAACATCACAGCTGATCATCTAAAACTGGATTTTCCCCCCATCAAAGCAAACATATCATCAGTGTGACAGAGTGGGACAGAAATCTTTCTAACAATCGATTGTGTGCCAGTCGGCATGTACACAAAACTAAATTCAGAATTTCACGCGCCGTTTCACTTGATGAAGAGAGGAATGTCAGCCGTTCAAGCTGCTCGCATATGAACTTGCTAAATGGAAGGAAGGATTGGGAGGGTGGCAAACATTGTTACTGTAACACTGAGTCTCCCTGCTGTGCTCTGAACATCACAGTGCTTTAAAGCAGCAAACATGCAGCATGAATAGCCTCTGCAGAGCATATGAAGTAGCTCGTTTTCTTTGGAGAGAGGGCCAGGCAGTGATTGAAACATTCAGAAAAGAACAGTCAAGGCACATGAGACTGTGAGGCTTTTTTTATTTGAAGTAAAAGAAAACATCCTTTGATTTCTCAAATCAATAAGTAATGTATTGCAGCATATTCCTGAAACAGCACAGGACTGCAAGCTGTGCATGAAACCCTTGTTTCTGCTGTATCAAACCGAATCCACACAATTCGAAAAATACCAAAACTATTTTACTAATTTATCTCCCATGGTTTTTGTCTTACAATGTTTTTGTCTTATTCTTGTGACTGTAGAATATGTAAATATAAAGCTACAGCCAGCTAGCTTAGCTTAGCACTAACGGCGCTCAGTCTGTGGGGACTTGGCTTGGGAACCAAACGGTCACTAGTTCAAGTCCCTGTATGGACCAAGTACAGAGCGTGGACTCCTGGGCAGTGCCGAGGGGCCCATGAGCAAGCTCAGAAACCCCAACTGCTCGGGGCGCCCACGTGTAGAGGTCCTGTATAGATTGGTAAGTATACCAAGTTGTTTTGTTGCCTTAACCTAAACCTAACCAACCTACGTCCATTTCACAACGTTAACAGTGTGTTCTGTTACATGTATGTTTCGGTATGAGGATGGAAAGCGATCACATGGGTCGTAATTCCTCCCACCGCTAGGGACGCTGATTTATTGAAGCGCTCCATGGGTCGTATGAGAGGGTAGGAACAAACGCCATATATGGTCATATCATTTGGAGGACTTTTTGGTATTTCGGGCCTTTGTGTGTGTGCGTGTAATGTGTATAATAACAGAATGAAAGAAAAAAATCCCCTTTGGGATTAATAAAGTATGCCTTCTTTAAAAAAATAAATTAAAAAAAAACACTGAGGAAACAGCTAGCCTGCAGTCCAAATGAAAATATGCCGACCAGCACTTCAAAACCTTTTTTGTATTTTCTCTACAGACATGAGAGTGGCATCGATCTCATCTATATCTATAAACAAAGAAGAAAAGGCATGAAACTATGAACAAAATATGATAAAGGATGAAAAACGAGCAAAGATATCCAAGATACACCACCCTACTAGAATTCATGTGGCCAGAAAAGCTAAATCTAACCTTGAGCAGTTCTAGCTGTTTTCTCTTTTCAGACTTATATATTTACTGTCAATGGATTCCATGATTATGAACTCTGTTGATTAACACATCATTGCCCTCGGCCAGACATCATTCTACATCTAACTGAGCATATATTTCCTCAGTAATATCCTCAATGTTGTCTGTAATTTTGCACACATACAGTAATTAAACACAATGTCACATCACATAGTTGCATTTTATTCGTTTCTGAATTGGAAATCTACATGTAAATCATATAATGTTAAGTGATGGCGTAGTTTGAATGCCGAGATGTGGGTGGAGAGACAGCCAAGGTCATGCACAGCCCCGGCCATACCGGTGAATACACAGGCAGACAAAACACTTGGCTAGCAGGTATAATATTCAAAAAGAAACTATTGACAAATGTTGCTTTTAAATAATATGAAGCGATAAAGTACAGCAAACAGTGTGCTAATGGAAGAGGCTGGAGGTCAAGGGGATGTGTTTTAATTTTTTTTCTTTTCTAATATTCTTATAGTCACTCTAATGCTTTTTAAAAGCAGCCTCGTGATTTCTTCAGCCTTTCATTGGTCCAGGCTTTCCTCTAAAAAGTAGAAATTAGCTTCATGGTGCTCATAGGAGACTCAAACGACTTAATTACCTTCTATTCTGTACCTTGATTGAGGATGCCATGTGGAGACCCAGTATCATTCATTTTTTAAACATTTAAAGAAACCTGCTGAGAGCCGAACAAATGTTTGACTGCCTTTTGTGTTTGCGCCCGGCTTGTTCTGACACAAAAGACACACTCTGATACAAAGCTTAGCACAGTGCGACGAGGCGATCATTAAAAAGAGCTCAGTTTCAACGCTCTCAATGACTCTGTGCATCCTCTGTTCTTGTATTCTTTGTTGAGAGGTGCTGGCTCATATCCAAAGTACCTCCCATCTATGCTTTGTGAAAAAGGAATGAGGGTTTATGCTGTGTAGAGTCAAGGAAAGAAAAGTTTCATCCCACACTGTCTACGGTATGATACGATACGATGTGATACAATGTATATTTATTGTCCTCGTAGGGAAATTAGTCTTGGACTCAAAATGCTGCATACATATAGCTGCCTGCATAATAGTGATAACAAAACACCACACATTGTAGCAAAACAGCACACACTCTTGCAAAATAGCACATAATACAACACAACAGCACCTACTGCAGAACAACAGCACGTCTGAAAATTACAGCTGCACACTGTAGACGTTGCAGGGATACAGAACATACCATCAGTCTATTAGACAGTATTAACATCTGCAGCAATTAGTGGAGTTTTTTTATTTTTTACTTGATCCTATCATGCAAAATGTTCTGAGTGTGCCGAGTACAAATAACCACAGCTCTGAGGTACAGTGGTATGTGGGATGAGATGCAGCCGCTGCACCACTGGGGAGTCAAGCAGAGCTCTGAGGTCAAGAGAGCACTTAGCACTGCCCTCTGGTGGAGGATCAAATGAGCTTTGATGACCACCCATCAGGCCTCTTTGCCTGCACACTCTTGAATGTGTAATTACAATCATTGAAATGAACAGATTGTTGCAAGAGGCTCAGATTTTTCCTGTAAAAGAGTCTGATGAATGACTCACTGGAATCTGCTCTATAGGGAAAACAAATCATAGAAAATGCTTCCGGTTCACAGAGTACAAACTTTTAGTGTTGTTGAGTAGGGATGGGACAAAAATTGGTTTTATCATGGATTGCGATTAAAAAAAAACAAAAAAAAACACACACAATAAGTTGATCATGGTGAATTTCCATTATCGGGATAATTGTCAGATCAATTTATTTTATTTTGCAGAAAATCCATCTTCTCATTTGATGTAGCCTTTCAAAAGGAAGAAAGTTTGATCATGTAATAGGCTGCATGCATGCCGAAATGACTACATACAGCTCGGGCTGTCGTGGCAGTATTGCAGTATTGACAAGCCAACCGCAACAACCGCAATGTCAGGTTTTTTCTTTTTTTTCATGGGAATCCTCATAGCAAGCGAGAAGTGAGCGCTGCGTATGCTGTGAGAGAAGAAAAGAGAAAAGCGTCTCTGCCTGGAGAGCGGAGTGACAGCACAACCAGACTTATCTCCACAGCTCTGTGTCCGCGCTCGAGGCGGACTGACAGCAGAAATTTACTGAATCAAAATAGTTTTCATGTCAGCTCCATGGGAAGAAATCAACATTGTGTTTGTATCATTCATTGATTATATTTCCCAGCTCAACGTAGTGAGCGAGGAGAATCTACCTGCAGAGACAGCGGAGTGACACAGAGACAGACTGCTGATCAATCACTCTTCAAAATACATACAGTATACAGAGGGGTATTTGTGTGACTCACTGGCAAAACAAGACAGCGAGCTTTTGTTTTGAGACTGTGTTGGATTGTTTCTTCAGTTTTTGGACCCGGCACAGCGATGAGAAACTTAATGTGAAACATACACTAACAATGTTCTTACTGATGACCTTTCTTCGCCGATTGCTGAATAAATACTCCAAGTCTAGGATAAAATGTATGTGTGTGTCATCTTCAGTTCCCCCCCTTTCCTTCCCGACCAAGACCAGAGACCTCCACGCTATTTGTTTCTGTGAGATTTCACTAAGTTTACGCTACTCTGTGCTCACAGCGCACAATGAGGGAGCTCCGGACATGACTGCAGCTGGAGAGATGACGAGAGCAGCGAAAATGTTTATGCTTCTCATGGTAGACCGACTGTAGTCTGTATGAAATGATTGTTATGTTATCACAACAATAAAGTGTATTTAGCACTAAAATCAGGATAAATCAAGTCATTTGCAGAGAAAAAAAATGTTGCGCTAATAACGCATACCACGCGGTTGCGCCAACCTGCATCACCACGGTAGAAATTCCTTCACTGTGATTGCCCTACCTGCAGCATTTCCAATGGGCTTCTCTATGAACTCCGCTCTGTGATCGCTGTAAGTCAGTTCGGCTGCAATTTTTTATTTAAGGAGGACCGTATGATTTATGATTACCTTATTTTAAGATTGTTTGATTGATTGTTTTTCACTAAAAAAAAGATGTGTCCTATATGTGATACAATAAAAAAAGATTGGTTTCTTAACAAAATGTAAGGTAAAATTATTCCAGGGTGTTTTAGTGCAATTTCTGTCATTTTAAGCATATTCCGATGTTTATCGGGATAGTATCGTGAATCACTATTATTTTTGGTTGATAATCGTGACAAAATTTTCATATCACCCCACTGAGTGACATCAAACTGCTCATGGAAATAATCAACCATGTTAACAAACATTGTGGTGAATAAACAGTCATTTCCGCTGTTTCACATGCAGGTCAGACTGAAATGGTCAGAAATGTTGGGTCAATCTCTGGGTCCATGGGAACAAAACAGTGCAGGATGCTCGTAAAATGAATTCATGCATGTGGATGTAATTTCATTAGTCAGCTGCAGTCAAAGGTTGTCATCACTAAATGGCATCTGAGTGAATCAGAGAAAATGATCTTGTCACACATGAGCGGTGCGACTACTGTGTATGAAAATGCGTTTACCCGTGCTAAATTAGATATTTTTTAGCTGATGTTGATTTCTCACTATTTGCAAAGGTCAGCTAGTTCCATCCTTAAATTCCTGTTCTTTTAATAATACTAATCTCATCACAGCTCACAATTTCAGTGACATTTAACGGTGGATTGTATTTTCATGACAGCAATCAATCTGCAAAAGGTTTCCTTTTTTTTTTTTTTTTTTTTAAAAAGGCTGCCTTTCTTATTTTATGAGCTGTGTAAAACCATGTGGCAGTCCATCCACATTTCAACTATACAACATCCCAGAGTGATAGAGGAGGTTCTGGTAAGTACCACAGCAAGATTATGCAACGTGCAGCATGAATGGTCTCTAAATCACTGTCTTAAAATGAACACGATGGCCTCCTGTTGGCTTCTGTCAGACCCTGATGCCTTGAATGATATTGACGGTGAAGTTTGAAAGGTGGTTTTGTTCACAAAAATGGTCCCCTGTGCAAAGACTTCTATCTAGATACAAATGCATCAGCGTAATGCTGTAATGTTGTCTGGACATACTGTAATAATATCCTTTCTTTCTTGTCTCTCTTTGGATATCGATGTGGAAGACGTGGCTCAAAACATGGCCTCTCCTCAATCGGGAGCATTTTTTTATTTTTTAATAGCAATTCAAATCCTCTCCAAATGTGTAAGCAATTTTTCAAACAATTGTTGAACAAGCAGAACATAAATTTAAATACAACATCTTTGACTTCCAGCAATCAACTCCCCTCTCATCCACAACCACTATATTTAACACATACTGTGCATAGTCACCCCCAAAAGACCCATTCTGAGCCAGGAAAAACCCTGGTTTTGTATGTATATGTCAACAGCAAACAATGCATGTTTTAGTTATATTACAGTGTGTCATTTTAAATGTGTACATTGTGTGTTTCTTAAAGAAACATTTTGAGTTTTCTCATCTTAAATATTTGACTTAAATGAATGAAGAATGAATGAAAAAAAAAAAAAGGAAAATCGAGTCAGAACTTAAAATGCTTGTACAAATAATTTGGCTGTTGGTGTATTGAACTTAAATTGTTAGTTCCACTCTATTAGCATTAAAAGTTAGGCCTACTTTCACTTATACAAATTGGTTTCTCCGTTATCGATCACTTATAAAATGTAAGGCAACCAATTGCTTTAAAAGATATAAGTAAAGTCAACAGTGTATGTGGAGATGTGTATTTGTGTGTGCGTAGGCGTCGCGCAAAATCAACACCCACTCCTGTGTCCCGCCAGCCTTGTAACTCAGCTCTATGAATACACCAATGTTGAGCCAATTTTTTATGTGTTTGTGAGTTACGGTGTTTTTTTCCCTGCAGACCTTGGCTGTCTTTCTCTCTATCGCTACATCTCTTTTCTTCCTCTCCCTCTGTCTCTTCCTCTCACTCTGTCTCTTCCTCCCTTTCTCCTCGGTGCACCGGGGCCATTGTAAAACACTGGCCTGAGCCCCAAGCCCTCAGGAGGCTCAGGGGCTCAGGGTTGACTGATCGCTGGATTTCACCACAGGCTCCAAGAACGGGGATTGTTCAAGAAGCTTTTCCTTCCCACTGAGACCCCTGTGGATTAAGGATTCCTGGCTTCTGTTGCAATAATAGGGCCTCACACAGTGCCAAAAGAAAATACTGCAGTAAAGCTCTGCACTGCTTCATTTGTAGGTGCTGTGCATTGCTATATTTTGCTGCTTATAATTTATACGTTTTTTTTTTTTTTTTTTACCTCCAGCAGTGTTCTGCTACCTCAGACTGGAATTTAATGACAGTGTTTGTAATAGCCAACAATGTTTATGTTGTGTTATGTTTATTATTTACATAAAAAGTACCATGAAATGGGTGATATTATCAAAATAATAGACATTTTAACAGCAATAGTTTATTACCACTGTCTTTTAACAAGACTTCGAGACCGTTGACTGTTAATGTGCCTATTTTAACCCAAACCACAATGTTTTTCCTAAACTTACTCACCTAGTTTTTTGGCCTAAACTTAAGTTTTGGTAGTGAGGAGTCGTAGTTTGGCACGCAAAAGTGACAATAAAGATCTGAAAAAAGTGCTATTTATACGCTTTACCATGAACTCAAGTTGATATCCGCTACATATGAAACATACAAATGTAACATATCTGTGGTTTGCAGAAACGTACAATGCCAACCTTTTTTTCTGCCGATCGGGTTGATTTAATGCATATTAAATGCTTATAGATTGGCTATTGAAAGTTCAAAATAATAAGTTTAACAAGTTACATGTGAAGCCTGATCATGTTTGCTTCATGAATACTATGGAAACTTTTTTTTTTATTTTACAGTTTGCAGCTGTATGGGGAACAAAAAACAGAAACGAAACATAAAAAACACGTAGAGGCATTATTTCTAATTAAAACTGAAACACCTTTAGTACGGCAGACTGTAAAATAAGACTTCCGCCCACATACTGACACCAGTGCAGATGTATATATTAACACATCCATGGCCGTGTACATCACGCACCAACAGCCAACAACGGCTTTGCTTTAAACTGCTCCAGAATAGATCCATATGTTCCCTGCGTCCGTCTTCACAAGCACTTTATTACTCACTCAGCACTCTCAGCTGAGTGCCAATAGGTTGAATCAGAAAGCAAGAGTGAGCCAAATGCAATAACAATGAAAGAAATCCTGAAGCCAGTAAAGAGAGTGAGTGGAGGGATCTGAGGAGGGAAGGAAAGATGTATAAGAAGAATTAAAATGATGATTCTTTTTCTATAGAGATGTAGTATGTGGGTCTTAAGAGAGAAAACTGCAGTGTCTGCAAGCATCTGCCCTGCTGGAGCAGGTACAGCTGCCCCAGGGGTGCTCCAGTGCTCACATTATCAATAACAATATGTTTCCTTCCAATCAGTCCTCCTAACCATATGACCACATAGGTTGTTCCTGCACTCTAATATGACAAAGTGGAGCATTTCCTAAGTTGGCGCCTCTACCCATGGCAGGAAATCAACATGATCGCAGTTTTAAACACGTGGTTAACGTTGTGGATCAGAAAAGATCGTGTTTTGGGTTAAAATCAGGACATTTGTTAGGTTACTTCACTTCCGTGAGCCTTCGCACTCTCACCCACTGGACATGTCTGCTCTCTTCTTCCGTGCACAGTCTCAGTTCTATAAATGACCTATTTATAGAATTATTGTGTTTACCGACCCTATCACCGGCCAGCGACGCCATACTTGCCAACCTTGAGACCTCAAAAATAGGGAGGATTCTGAAACCAAAGGAGACTTTGTTTTCTGCATTTAAAGAATAAAAATACCTAAGGCCTACTCTTTAGGTGAGCGCACGCTGACACAGGAGGTCTGACTGAAAGGCGGGGACGCGCACGGACAGGCTTTATGAGATGCGGTAGATAGCGAGGTGACAGTGGGCAGAGACCGCTGACTCTGCTCTCACCACCCTCGGTTTGTTTAACGACAGTGGGAGTGGGACCGCTGCAGCATTACGGAGCCCAGAGCAGGAACCACACAATGACGCACCGACACCGGGGAGAGGAGACGAGTCGAAGGGCTTGTACAGTCTTTGGCTTATACACACTGTAAAGGAAAACACGGTGTGAAATCGGGAGAAATATGGGATAAATGTGACGCTGGGAGGACACCAGGAGAGGGCAATGATAAAGGGTTGGAAAGTCGCTGTCACCCTGAACATCAGCTGAACCCTGTTAGTTTAATAATAGTTTAATAAATCGGTTCTTGATAATCTATACAGTAAAAAGGAAGGTGTGATGTGTTTTAGTCAGTTTGAGGATAGAGGAGATCAGAATCAGAATCTGATTTATTGCCAAGTAGTTTTTACATACAAGGAATTTGTCTTGGTCATACGGTGCATAAGAAGAACACAAAAACACAAAAGAGCTGCATAATTTAGAGAATATATACAGGGAATATTGAGAGGAATGTGCAGATGGAGTCTGTGCATCTGTTGCCTTTATTTACATGCAGCCTCCATGAAGAAGGGTGATGTGGCGGTGCACGGGACACGTGACCGGTGGAAGCTGCGCAGCCATCCGCCACTATCGGAGCCAAGTTCTGCCGATACAGAGAGTTTGCAAAACATCCTATTGGCACCGATTAATCGGTGTCTTCTTGCTTTGCTCCTGTCATAATTACTTACGGCAGCTAAAGGTCAATAAATGAAAATATGGGTTGTAATAAGCTGCTTGTAAAAACGACCTATGGTGTCGTTTCTCGGGGGAGGACAGTCTCTGCTTTTCAGATCACAAAACTCTTTAGGCTACAGAGATACAATTTAAAAAAACTTCACTAAATGATGGTTTTTTAATTTATTTGGAATATTGGACAATATATTTTGTAAAAAGATAACATGAAGTGGAAATCCATAAATAATAATATTGACTTACTGCCCAGCTCTACCAAGTAGGATCAGTAAAAACTCAGTTGTTGAAGTCTGTTTGTAGTGAAATATTTGAATACATATTTATTTAATATTGCTATGGCTGATAGGAAGATAAAAGGAAGGAAGATAATGATGATAGGAAGATAAAAAGGTAAAGAGATAATACTTCAAACCTCAGCTGCTAAGGACAGCGGTGCCGAAGAATAAGAACTACACCATTTAGTTTCTAAAACAACCAATGTTGACATTTTCATGTCATTTTCAATGCGTAGCTGACTAGCTAATTAGCTATCTAGCTTGCATTACTGACATTAGCGGTGCTCTTTTCCTCAGTTTGTTTGCTAGCGGTGAGGCCAACACAGGACGTGTCTGTGGGAGGGGAAGAACAGTGTGGGATGCAGTTCAAAGTCTGTGACTTTTGGGAGTTTAATCACAGCTGTTTAGTCAAGTGTCACCATCAGCAAATGACAGATAATGATGACATTTACTGCTGGTGTATGCAAATTAGTTTAAATAAAAATGATTTCATTGGCTGTGTGCAAACAATGCGTCTGTCAATGTTGACAGAAAAAGAAGAGTAAACTTCCCAGGGAAAAAGGACTGGAGCGCACTGATTTAATTATGCAAACAGACTTCTTTGTCCGAGTAAAAATGGACAAAGTCAAAAGGCCTTATATGTCCTGTTTTTATGGCCTGTCCAAGTACATAAATTCACTAATAACCCCTGCTCCCTCTGCCCGATTGTGGCAAGCATCAGTAGTCTCTGTCACAATATGTTGACTTCTTCGTGACTCCAATGAAAGGCTACAAATCAATCAGTGTTCTCCAGTCCCCCTTTTCCCCCCTTGGAGGGTTGCTGTCCTTGAACAATAGAGTTGGAGTCTAGTAGAAATTGAGAAATAAAGATATGACACAGAGGAAGAGATGGAGCAACCAAGACTGAGATTGGGACCAAGCCACTGGCAGCCGCCTCCACACGGTGGGCTCCTTATGTGATGTTGATTGGCTTAGGTACAGTAGCAGTACTTATTGCTAATGGCATATGCAGGCAGCTGCCATTGGACTGCAGTTCCAGATGGCTCTCTGCGGTGTTTTTGACGCCACAGCCTTCTCCATGCAAATTAGTGGCAAAGGCTGACCAACATTAGCTCTTTATGGAAGTCAGATTCCATTAACGCCATTGATTACATTATTGTAGAGTGCCTCAAACAGCCATTGCCCCCTCATCATCATTCTGTCCTTCTAGCCCCACACTAAAAATGAAAAAATGATCTGCGTCTTGGGCAAAGTTGTGAATGCTCAAATAGAGCGTTCTGGAGCCAGCATTTCAAGCCTGAAATAACCAGTCGACACAAAGAGGTGTCATTTAATATAGCGAGGAATAAAAAAATAAAAAAAACGGATAATAATGGCAAAGTTGGACTTGAACACCAGCACTACTGACATGACCAGATGCTAAACCCTTCAGACTCTCGGGAACTGACATACTGCCAGTTAATTAAATGTAGCCCATTATGGCGAAATAACGCCAATTCAGGGACCAAGATTCTCCATGCTGAGGCTTTCAGAATGGATTGATCTTACTGGCCTCCATAAACATGAGCAGTGAATCCTAATGTAAGCTGGTGTGAATATAACGAAACACCACTTCCATCACACAATAGTAAGGATTAGAGAAGCCTACTTTCCTGATCTCCCTAAGGTCAGAGGAAAAGTAATTGCTGGACTTTTGCACTTGAAAAAACCAAGCCAGAGACAAATGGACGGCTCCATGGTTTCTCCTCAAAGTAAAACTAGTCAATAATTCCACTGTTAATCCGTTCTCCTTGCTTTGAGATCTCTAAAGAAGGACTTGAAAGACAATTAAGAGGAGGTGGAGAGAGAAAGAGGTGGATCGTTATTTCTCTCCGGAGAACGGAGTGAAAGAAAGTTGTTTTGTGTTATTCTTTTATTTGCATTGTGATTTATTAGGCATGCTGCTTTCTACTGTAGACATGTCAAACATCAAACAGCCCAACACAGGTCTCCTGTTTCAATACCTATCCAGAGGCTATGACTGTAAAGAACTTGTTTTACTTCTTAATGACTGCAAAGTAGTATTGACTGCTTAGTTTTTCTTTAAGTACCGCCATATTGACTAGACTTATTTAACCATCCCTCAAAAGCAGATCTCGTTTGCCGGTGGTGATAAAATCGCTGCAGGTGTGAATATGTGGTATGTCTGTGCAGTCGTACGTACACAAACATAAACCCAGACAGCCATTCAACGAGTTATCTCATGGCTCTCATGTCTGAATGCCAGCGAGTGCACTTCAAGAATGAAATGAAAACAACAACAACAACAACAACAACAACAACATTATTAAGGTTTTCCACTCGTCTGTATATCTGCACCATTCTCACTTCTCCTAGAGTGTTGCATAGTGTGTCCTGGCACATTAAATTTAAAGTCACATTAACTCACAGGATTCATTTCAGTTTGGAAAGTGATTGCAGCTCCATCCTTGTCAGCTTGCACCCACAATCCATTACTGTACAATAAATGTTGCTATAGTGGAAAGGCTTTTTTTTTTTATTGAGACTGAAAACAAACAGCATCCCCCTGATGAAAAGTATACACAGGACGCAGGATACTATCAGACCAAACAGCGGTCTCTGGGTGAAAGTCCTGTGTTTGTTTGACCCATCCACCA